>JABJVR010003000.1:0-16515 GCA_025773905.1 Chitala chitala | reverse complement strand
CACCAAGCACAGGGAGAACATGCAAACTCCACACACACAGACCCAAAGCAGGAATTGAACCTCAGGCCTGGAGGTGCACGGCAACAGTGCTAACCACCACGCCACCGTGCTGCCGGTATTTTTAAAAGTACTGATTTATTTGATATATATACTTACCCTGTATATCTTTGAAACGGTCCATCTCTGAAGTTAATAACTTTTCCCATTGACCCATCACTCTTCATGGATACACAGGTGGGTACAGGTGAGTCTGCTCTTTGTACCTGAACACTTTAAAAATAATTAGTAAGCAGTCCTTCAAATTAACATCATTATCTTAAAGCCAATTAAAGTCAAAACACACGGTGACAAACGTCTACATTTATCCTAATTATCTTATTATAGCTTTACTTAACTAAGAGACAAAACTTCCTGTTAGTATTGGCAAATAAAATTTAAGATAGTAAATAATTTTAAAGCCTAGATGACTATAAACCAGTAGCATTCACACCAATGATCCCTTTTTGTTACGTCCAGCGTCTGTAGTGGCCCACCTTCTTCCTTTTTTCCCCACAAGTTCACATTCCTTTTCACTTGAGGTTTCTTGAGTTAATTCTGTTATTATTGACACCTGTGTCACATCACCTTCTCCTGTCTATTTAAACCCTCCCTTTTCATCTGTCCTTTGCCAGTTGTTGGATCTTTTGAGTTTAGATGTTTACTGAGAGTTTGTGTAGATCTCGAACTTTGTTAGTTAACCTTACTACCTAAAAGATCTGCACTGTACGGGGCTCCTCATATTTCCTTAATGTGACACCCTCAGCCACTGGATTTGAACCTGAATATGGACATAACACGGATAATAATGTTGTATCATTACTAAGATTTGAAATTACCTTATTTTCTTACTTTAATATTTGGGTTTTATGAATGGTTTTCTGTTCTATTCATTCATTTGGGAATGTTTAAGTCAACTTGTATTTATTTGGGGGAAAAAATGCATGTCACATGACTCACATGCCATTTGGTCATTGGTTAACTGTTTTTGCAAAATTATTTTGGCATTCTCTGAATGTATATGTGCAGCATTAGGTCTGCTTCTGTAAATGGTACTTTTCTAACTGCTGCTAATGCCAGGTTCACATGGCTATCCTCCAGGGCTATCCTCATCCCCACATAGCAACTGCAAGGCTGAAACCAAGGCCAGAGCAGCCTTGCTCAGCACCAGGGCCCAAATGGGCCGTACTCCACCCTCAACCACATCACAGCGGTGTGATTGGCTAGAGCGTTTTTGTTTTTGGAGTGGAAGCTCTACGTTTAATTTTTTAGTGAAGACAGTGTGATCTTTTGTTTTTGTAAAAATTAAATTCAAAATGGAAAGTATGAGCTGTTGGTAATACTACGCTTCAGTCCAGTTAGCTGTTGGTAATTTGATTTAATTTTTATTTCATTAAGCTAAATACAGATATGCAAACTCCATCTCAAAAAGCTGTTGTGTACAGTTGAGTTGCTGATTTTCTTAGGATACAGTGATTGGTGATGGTGCTATTCAATTCATTTAGTAGTTGGTGGCTTTACATTATTTTAATTCAATTCAATTCAATTTATTTTTATATAGCACCTTTCGCAACAGCATGCCTCAAAGCACTTTACACAGAAAATTGAAGAAATCAATGCAAATGAATGAAGCCAGTTTAGTAAAACTCAGTTCTCACAACCTATCATATGCTATCATGTCACTGGTTTTTACAGGTTCTTATGCCCTGAGTTAAACCACATCTTTTTCTGAGCAGTACTTGCTGAGTGTGAACAGGACTGGGGCAGCGCCAGCGTGTATCAGCTCCGGCCCAGCTCTGCAATTTGTTCAGATGTGAACGCAGCATAAGTCTAGATAAAACCAACCCCTACTGTACACCTGTTTTGTCCAAGGGGGGAGCCACTCTTCCCTGCCCAGAGCACTCACACAGGAAGTCTCCGTTCTGCATATCACACATATCAATGCTTATGTTAAAATGTGTATTAACAGAACATACACGTTTGTTATTTTACAAAATGATAATATAAAAAAAACTTTTACTACACAGTATCATCCTTTTACTGAAGCAAGGTCAATTAAAGGACATACTCAGTTAATTGCAACCAACATTAAGTGTGGTACTTTCTGAATTCTTGTCCTAGGGGACCCATGTGGTCATTCCTGACCATTTACATCTGTCTGTGCTTAGTTGTCTTAATTTGCAGAGAGAAATTAAGTGTTACAAAGAAGAAAGTTAGAAGTGAGAATCGTGCGCTTTAAGATCTGTAACAAAAATGATAAAGCACACATTTCAACATCTCTTTAACTGCAGAATCAAAGCAGGAAATGTTTAGATAATCAGGCATGCTGTTTAATTCAAACAAGTATTCACTAAATGTAATAATTATTGAACAACTCCAATTTTGTCAAGTGCCAATGACCAGGAATAACCAGGAGCAGGGGTTTAAGGGATTATTAACAATAAATTAATTAAAAGATCAAAAATACACCAGGTTAAAAATTAAGAAGCAACATCAGTAAATATTTCTCATGTTTTAAAAATTCTTATTCAAGTGGTTTGGCTCTCATAAATGCAAATGTGGGTGAAAACAAATGCTGAGACTTTAGATAAGATGCATTTGTTTTTCACCTAAATCCTGTAATGATTATGAGAGAGTTGAACCACTTTCTAAAGCAGGGGTGTCAAAGTACAGTCCAAGAGGGCTGCAGTGGATGCTGCTTTTTGTTTCATTTTACTCTGCTGTTAATTGATAATTTTATATAAACATTATATAACGATGGTGAGGTGAGGTGGTGGTGAGGCGAGCCTGGCTCCCAGGTCTTGCTGAGCCAGGCTGCTGGGCAGGCATATGGGGAGATGGGACCTGAACAGGTACCAAAAGGGAGGCCTGCATACGGGCTTCACTGACCACAGGAAACAAGAAGGCCTGAGAACTAGAGGAGCAGGTACAGGACCCGTTGAGACCTGATGGGTCATTCAAGTTCCCTAGGGACTCAGTAGACCAAGTGGCCCTGAGCAGGGGTTTCTTCCGACTAACTAGGGCATCCATTAGCCTGCATGTGTCGGTCTGGGTGTGTGCAGGGCTGCATATAGGAACTGGAGACAGCAAGTACGGGCAGGTCTGATGTGCACGCAATGTACTGGCTGGAGAACAAACTTGTAGAGCACGTGATATGATAGCTGGCAGATGATGAGTCTGTGTGGTGGAGCTCACGAGGCAGGGAGCATTTAACCTATCTCCTGGGGGGTACAAGAGGGCAGCTATTTTTTTCAGCACCCAGAGAGGTAGCATTTTCCAGGTCTTGCTCAAGGACAAATTGGATGCCTGGGCTGTAATTAGAACCAGGAGACTTCTGCATCCCAGCCTCGTGTTCTACCCATTGAGCCATCAGGACACCAAGACAGACAATCTCAATTAACGACATTTACACATCTCCAATCTACAGTGCTTACAGGTCTACTGACAAACACACTAAATATGTTTCTGAAAATTATTGATATAGACACATATTTACCCTGTATATTTATGAGATGATGTGTCTCCGAAGTTAATAGGCACTCCTATTGACCCATCACTCTTCATGGATACACAGGTGGGTACAGGTGAGTCTGCTCTTTGTACCTGGACACTGTAAAAATAATTAGTAAACAGTCCTTCGAATTAACATCATAAAAGCCACTACACTTACTTTCACTCTCTTATTACAGCTTTACACAACATAAAGACAAACCTTCCAGTTAGTACTGGCAAGTAAAATTTCAAGTACTAAATAATTTTAAGTGCAACTGTTATGAAGTTCTGTAGTTACCACAGCTTTACACCAAATTAGCACACAACATTGACACCAGTTGAAATCATCTTAGTCATGGATAAAAGTCCCAACCAACAGACTAAACAACTGCAATGAACACACAAAAGTAGCTGCTGCTGTCTATATCAGGGGTTCTCAATTCATTCATTTTAATTTGATCACTATTTAATTTATTGAGAGAAAACAAGTTTTGCACAAAAGTTAAAAGTGAGACCCTCATGCTGTAAAATGTAACTAAAATTATAACTCACACATTATAACGTCTCACTAACTGCAAAATCAGAGAAGTAAATGTCTGGATAATTAGACATGGTGTTTAATTCTAACCAATATTCACTAATTGTATTTCCAACTGCAATAATTATTGAACAACACAAACAGGCAGTGTCACGATCTGAACACGGAGGAACGGTCGACGATACATGTGTAGGAACAAATTGGTGACAGGTGAATTCTTTTATGTTTTTATTGGTTTCCAAATTTACTTTCAACTTGCATTTTGCTTTATATGTAAATGTTAAATGCTTGTGCTGTAATACATACAACAAATAAAAGCACGTTAAATATGATTGCCTCTGTGTATAATCTACACTTTACATCACCATTTCAGGTAAAATTGATGAGGGCAAACATTCATCTTAGCTCAACACAGTTTTATTGTTATGGATTTTTGAAATCTTATGTGATACACTAATATTCGCAGACAGAATTAGGAACTCATTTTAGGTTAATTTAATTTATTAGCATATTTATTTTGTCCAAACATTTTAACAACAGCTTTCAGTTTATATTTAACAGTAATCCATAAATGCAGAGTATAATTATATATTACAAGTATTTGGCATAAAAGCTCGTGTTTATGTTCAGTGTTGGAGGAACAATGGTGGTTAGTCTTGATGCTCTAGAAAGTACCGTGCCAGATGGTCTCCAACTGTGGTCCTGAGCATTTTTGCACTGCAACTGACAGAGCCAGCCCTGACCAATTTAGCGCCCTAGGAAAGATTTTAGTTGGTGCCCCTTACACTGCAACCAATTCCTCCACCAATCGCTGCAGTGGTGCCTCCTGTGGATGGACAGTTCCCCTACCATTTGCCTATATAACATATGCCCAGGGCTAGCTCTGGCAACTGAGATCAAAACAGTGGACCTTCTAAAGAAAGTACCATAGCGGGTACACAACCTAGTCAGCATGTATATTAAAAAGGTTTATTGAAATTGCCCCATTGTGTCTGTCTAACACCACGGAGTGCTCAGGTATTAAACACCACTGATGTCATCAATGACACCATTAGGGTCAGCATGTGGGTTACTTAGAAGGTAAGTTCAGTAGCCCTCCTTTGTGCACTATATGTCAATGTAAAAATGTTCCTGCTCCAACTAGACAGTACATCACTCACTTGCAAGGTTAATTGATTGTGGTTGTGAAGACCTGCAGACCCTGACGACACAGGTCACAAGTCTGTGTGTGCCTTGGTCAAGGTGCCAGCCTAACAGACATTTCGCACGCAGGAATAGAAGTACATGAAGATTTATATTATCTCTTGTCAGATTTTTCCTGTTAAACACAAGGGGTCATGGAGTTTTCACTCACCTCTTAAAAGTCCTTTTATGGATAGCATGTTCAACTTTACAGTCCACAGAGGGAGTCGTGTCTGAGGCAGTATGTCCAGCCTTACAGTCCAGAAAGGTACTCATGTCTGAGGCAGTATCCTCCATTTCAGGTTTCTGCAATTCAGTTCAGTAGTGACCTCTGTCAGCAGAAAACAGATATAAAAACAATATAAAAATGAATGCAACTCTAAAGTCACTGGTTCATTAAAACAATTAATACTTGTAAATGTCTTGTAAATCTTCCCTTTCACTCTTGCAGCTATCCTTCTATCGCAGATCACTCCTGACACTCTTCTCCGCTCACTCCATCCTGCCTGTACTCTCTTCTTCACTTCTCTACTACACTCCCCATTACTTTGAAGGGTTGGCCCTAAGTATTTAAACTCATTCACCTTCTCTACCTCTGTTCCTTGCAGCTGCACCATTCCACCACCCTCTCTCTCATTTACACACATGTACTCTGTCTTGCTCCTACTGACTAACATTCCTCTTCTCCCCAGTGCATAACTCCACCTCTCCAGGTTCATTTCCACCTGTTCCCTACTTTCACTACAGATCACAATGTCATCCGCAAACATCATAGTCCATCTCTACAAAAGAATAATAAAACTGCCATTTATTAAAGAAAAACCCGTTTTCGTGTTCCAACAGTAAGTTGCTGCAGTGTGACTTTTCCTCCCGGTATCACAATAGGCTGTCTTGTAAGGTTGTAAGTGCTTAGGTATTTATGCACTTACATACTCCTCAGGCTTATATATGTATGTCTAAATGTTATTGATGGGTAAATGCAGAGAATCGAATTCCCCTATTGTAGGACTAATAAAGGATTAATAAAATAAAAATAAATAAAAATATTTACTACTACTATGACTACACACACACACACACACACACACACACACACACAAATGTAAGTCAATCCTGCAATTCGGTTACATACAGTAGCAGCACTTTATGTACCTTGTAATGTCTTTTTGATCATTTTAGGCAAATTAATTTGTGTAATTATTTCAATTTATTTTTTTATAATTAATTAAAAACAAGCTTAATGTATCAAGTACTTTAAAAAACTTTTGTCTTACCTTGAAGTACAAATGTCTGTATTTTTTCCACCATGCGTTGTTTCCTCATGACAGAATTGTGGTTACAACTTAAAAATGCTTTCAGGCACAGGGAGGAGCTCAGATGTTTCCCCATGTTTTCTTTGTCAACTCAACTCGAACCAGTTCTGCTGGAGGGGGCCCAAGGGGTTCAAAGTGTTGGAATACAGGTTAAACAAAATGGTTAGAGAGGCTAACCCTAAACTCAGAGAAGCTTAAAAACCAATTCTCTGCCAATGACTTTGCTTATAATTGGAAAGGTTCAAGGAGGTAACAAACTACAAACCTAGAGCTCATGGGTCCCCCAACAGTGACAACCTCCTGTCTAAATTGGGGTTCATCTTGACTGTCAGTGGAGAGGGAGAATTTGGGTCTCCTTAGTTTCAGTGTTTGAGTGTTTTACCTCTTTTAACCTTTTAACCTTCGTGCTCTTTCGGCAGTTTTTAAGATTTTAACTGTTAACTGTTAGAGTCATGTTTTATTTCAAGTAATGAGCATTGCAGGATACTAATTTTGAGGGGTTTATTTCACTTTATATACTTTATATACTTTCGATATTACAGAAGTTGAATACAGTACAACCCCAATTACGTTCAAAGCTCTACTACGGTTGGCTGAAACAGCGGATAAGAGCAAATACCATATATAACCCGTTGTTACATTACATTCCAGACATATTTCTGTTTTCTGCTGTGTTTCTTTAAATTAAAGAGACTGACACAGAGTTGAAGAGTGCCCATTGGTCTTCAGGAATGCCAATGAAGAACCAATGAGGAACCAAGATGTCGACGGAAAGTCACCGTTTCAGGAAATAAAAACGATATAAAAGTGACTTCCTGAAAGACATGCATTGTTGAGTCATTTGTGTTCAGTTCAGTCTACTTAATGATCTCATTTTCAGGCTAATCCTTATACAATATTGTCATTTATATTCATTTTCATGCTCAAAATTTTAATTTGTGTTGTTATGGTTGTTTTTCAAACCTATTAATGCTTTTACATTTCAAGCGTTTACAATGTGTTTTCTCTGATAATTATGTTTATATAATAGTAATAATAGATCACATATCACTTAAAAATGTTTAGACCTTATATGCCTCTTTGGCAGAGGTCTGAGTGGCATTTTATATTACCAGTAGTGATTGAGAATAAACTGATTATTTATAACTGGCTTTGTTGATCTGCAAACTTGTAAATGCCTGATTTTTTGCAGCTTTGAAGTTATGTAAAAGTTTACATCACTGTATGAATGTTGTAGAGATATAAAACCACATTAAGTCCGCTAAAAATATCATTGCCCTTAACTGCCCCGTCAAAACTCTGATGGTGAAAAACATTCACATGTAACAAAAGAAATCACACTCTTTTGACTTATATTTGAGGGCATTGGCATGATGTAATTATGTTCACATCCGTCACATTCACTAACCTGTCAGTTTTTGTGTTCTTTATACTATACAAGTTGGCATGTCTGTTACATATCTGATATCTTTTAGAGACAGGTCTTGAGGTGTCTTTGGGCTTGCCCTTATGGTCGACGTTGTAAGTGAAATACCCACAAATATACCTCACCGTATGTCATTTTGATTTCTATCTTTTTCAACTAAGCACCAGTTAAAAATGTTTAAATTGGTAAAAGACAGTAAAAATGTTGAACAATTGAATGACTCACTGTATTACTGATGTTATGCGACAGATTATAAGGGTTTATGGGGTGCCTGTATTACTTTTTAAAGGGTTTATTTGACTTCAGTCATTTTTCAGAGTTAAGTAGCTTATCTTGGAACAAATATATGATACAGGGTGAGGTATAGCTGTGATGCCATATTTCATTTTTTGCGTCTGCTTCATTTACAAGTCGTGGACAGACGGAAAGAGAACGTGTGCTTTGAGCCATGGCTCTCATTTCACCATGAAAACTTTGTGCTGTGTGTGTGTGTGTGTGTGTGTGTGTGTGTGTGTGTGCGTGCGTGAAAGAGTTAAAAAGTTGGCACGCCTGCCGAACATCTGAATGTCACCCAAATCCCTTTCCCACAAAAATATAAGTGCCAAAACTAGGGCTGTATACCTTTATGAATGAAACGATACGATACCATTTTCGATACTTATGAAATGATACCGATACTTTAACAATACTTTATCGATACTGTCAGGAAGAAATATAAGGTACAGAAGCACCCCAGAGTCAATTTGACATTGTATAAGTAATTTGGTCACATGTAGTTTGGGATATGTCTTGTTTTATCTCTGAAATTTCTGAAAGTGTAGCAGTTGGCAAATTTGGCAGATCAGGAGCTGGAGTAAGACACACAGGATCGTTATTAGCGGCCGCAGGAGTAGGTTGTGCACTTGGTGAGAAAAAGACTGGGCTTTAATTTATAGACATATTGTGCCATGTACGAAGATGTTTCTGAAGGTTGCTAGTATTTCCTCCTTTGGCTGAAATGATCTTCTTACACAGATTACACTTCACATTTTTGCTCGATTGTTTATTAAAATAAAGCCATACTTGGCTATGTTTAATGCAGTTGCCCTGATTCATGATCATACAAATACAGTTCATATTCTTCATGAAACGCCAGCCAGACAGCAATTGAAAACTACACAAGTGCAGTCAGTATTTGGAATTTACGCATAGAAACATTTAAATTATTTATTGTTGTGGCAAATATACACACATATGACTTTAATATTAATATCTTGTATTCAATTCTGTACTACATTTATCTTATATTTAACCTAGATAGTCAGAAAAGAGTAGGAAATAATGAGGGTTTGGCGCCAAACCAGTGTTGAAACGGTGTTGGGGCTTCGTTGGGGCGCAGTGATAAATGACCATAGACAGTAATACTGCTAAACAGCAATGGTTATAACCATCTTTTGCAGACTCTATTGTTAAACTAGAGATAACCAGTCATACAAAGAACACTTTGTATAATGGTGGAGGGAAAAAAACGCATGTATACCACGTTTCTCTGTATTAACTCAGCATCCCCACTTGCTCTCATGTGTCTCATTCTACAACATATTTAACACACCATATCACATAGCTTTACATTCCAAACAAATAACTCAAAAACTTAACTTAAACTTTATTTCTAGCTTAGTCAGAACATCTGGCATCATATTTTTTTGTTTTTCTTTATTTAGTCAATGACATAAACACACTCAATAAAGGTTGAAAAAACAACTATCCTACCGAAACATCAATAAACATATGTGTCACAAAACCCCAACAGGAACAATGCACGACAACTACAGCAAACAATCCCTCCCACCCTGGAATATACAGTTCCAAAAAATAAATTTACCAGAAATCCATAATTAAAACAATTGAAAAACACCCAAACAATAAAGAAAATAAAATGGGGAGGGGAGGGCAAAATCTTGAGGGGGAAAGTCAGCCAGGAGGTAAACATTGCAGAGAATTAAAGTAGTCAATAAACGACCACCACTGAGTAATAAAATTACCAGGTTTGCCACTTTTAGAATATCATATTGAAAGAAACAGCTAAGGGAGATGTGGAGAGGAAGCTTCAGACTATGACGACCATCATGAGGAGCATGGCTGCTGAAAAGTTTGGTGTGGAGGAGGAGAAGGGAGCCAAACAGTCTTACACCAAGAATCAAAGGGCAGTTAAAATTCATAACATCAGGAAAGAATTGAAAGCCTTGAAAAAACAGTACAAGGTAGTAAGTGAAGCAGGCAACATTGGCAGAGCTCAGGCATATTCTTAGGAAGAAACTCCTAACTTTGCACAAAGCTAAGCAGCACCAGAGACAGAGAAAGGAAGGGCTAGGAAGCAGACTGCCTTCTTCAATAACCTGTTCGGTTTCACTAGATAGCTCATCAGACAGAGACATAGCGAACGCCTGGCCTGTTCAAAGGAGGAAGTCAACCAAAATCTCCACGACACATTCAGACCCCACCCAGAATCAAGAACTAGGGCAGTGAGGGGCACTAATATGTCTGCCAGAGCCCACAGTGACATTTGATTTGAGGGAGACACTCCTGAAGTAATTTCAGGAGGTGGTGTGGAAAGCAAGGTCCAGGTCTGCACCAGGACCAAGTGGAACATCCTATAAGGTGTACAAGCACCTGCTCCAAGATATTGTACCGACTTTGGACAATCTTGAAGGTTGTCTGGAGAAGGGGAAGACCAGCTCAGCAGTGGTGGTTTGCAGAAGGTGTTTCATGATAACTATTCGGCTTGCTAGCACCTTAGCCAATATTTTGGCATCCACATTTTGCAATGATAGAGGCCGGTAGGAACTATATAATCTTGGATTCTTGTGCTTCTTCAAAAGCAATATCACAGAAACCTGAGTTGAAGTTTTGGGGAGAGAGCCACATTGCAAAGACTCATTATGTACATCTACAGCAATGGAGCCAATGTATTTCAAAACTCCTCAGCTGTTGAGCTAGTCACCAGCCAGTCTTATCTCCATGTTTGTAATATGAACTACAAGAGTGCAAGAGCAAGCATTTATAAGTAGTAAGAAGGTCAAACTCAGTCTGCAGATTGATTAGACGCTTCAACAACTGTGGAGTGGAGCTGCTGGCAATGAACTGATCAACCTGCGAAACGCTAGAAATCAATTTGCCAACCCACACACTATGCTTTTTACTCACAAATGCTGAATATGAAATTATCTGGCCCCGTAAATAAGGCTTCAGCAATTCCCACAAAAGAGAAGATGACAACTGAACCAGTTTGATTCCCAGCAAGGAAATAACACAGGTCTGCATGATTTGAGATGTTTTGCAAAAAACAAGTTTTTCTAAATGATTTTAACCCGCTGGTTTCGAAAATGTTGTCTGTTTTTCTCTATAACGTAATATTGATGCACTAACATGAAATTTGTTTAAACAGGACAAAGAAATGCATTTTCTGCACTGCAGGATCTGTTAATAGCAGCACACGAATAAGTCCCTTATTATGGCTGGAATGGATGCAATGCTGATTTTTGCACTGTTGCCATGGTTCACTATCTTGGTACGGTACACAACTCGAAACATTTAGGGTGTTATTAAAGCTGACAGATCAAATAAACATGGTAATATTGGATAGCTGCATTATATTTGCTGTTGTTTCCAGTAACATTTATGACAAACTAATGTGGTGACTACAGCTGCACAGCTGGTGCTTACCTCCTGCCTCCAAACATCCCAGTGAAGTGGCTGATATGAATATGGTGAAATGTGTGCGTATATGTTTGTATTTACTCAATTCAAGTTACTTTTATATAGTGCTTTTCACAACGAGGTGCCTCTAAGCACTTTACAGAATAAATTGCAGATCTTACAGAAATAACAGCAACTGAATGATTGAAGTTAAAGATACAAATAACATCAGACAGCAGAGGAGAGGAACCAAAAACTCCACAGTGTGGAGAAAATAAACCTCTGGGGGCCCAAGGTTGACTGGCTGCCCAGCCCCTTCTGGCCATGTAACATTACACAATAAACAGGTTATAAATGAGACTATGAATGTAAATAGCATTATATAGTCCTCCTGTGCTCCAGATGTTAGGGTAACTCTCTGCAGGTTTGTGGCATCCCTTGGGTGAAAGCCTCATCTGAGGGGGTACACTAGGTGTCAGCAGCTCTAACAAGGCAGCCCACTCTGATGGTGTCCACGTGGGCACCGGCTATAGATATGAGCAAAGAAAGATTACAGAGAGGGCTTAGTAAATAATATAGGCACTGGTAGTCCTACAGCGAAATATCATGGTTATATTGGCATGTGCAGCATGCGCCAGCAGCATTAATTACAGTGAGCCATGGAGACTGCTGTGGGAAGCCCAAATCAAAAAAGTAGGTCTTCATTTGTGATTTCAAGACTGAGACCAATTTGACATCTCATATGTAACCAGGCAGACTATTCCACACATCAGGGGCTCTGTAACTAAAGGCTCTAATGCCAATACTTTATGTATGTATGGATTGGAAAGAAGTCCTGCATTCTGGGATCATAGGGAACAATTTGGAGTAAATGTATTAATCAGCTCCATTAGATGTATTACCAGGTAATTTTGTAGATGTGTTTTTTAATTAGCCTGTCCAAACTGGACATGGTCACAGCACCTAAGGCTCTCTGTTTCTTCTTTATGTTTGTGACACCATAGTGAGGTTTGCTGTCTTTAGCCTAAACTTTAAGTAATCAGTTCCATCTTTTTCATATTAATGGCTGTCAACATGATGAAGTATGAGGTTTCACAATTAATTTAATAGTTTTGTTACAACTGAGTTCCATATGATACATTACAACAGTCATATGTACAATACATAATGATAACATCACACTTGCAGTGCTTCAGTATATAGTGTGTATTTGTAATGGAGTTACAGGAAATGTTTATATTGGGGTTTAAAATAAAGTCATAATGAAATCGCAGCTCAACTTAGTAAGTAAAAGAGTGACGAATAACATATAACTTTTTTTTTTCAGACTTCAGACCTGGTGAAAAGTTTGTGTTAAAAGGAGGGACTGTCAGTCTCACAGTGGAGGGACTTCATGATCTGGACTTTCTAAAACTTACATGGAAAGTCAACAATAAAATTATGGAATACAGAAAAGGAGAAAAACAACCATATTATTATAGAAATTACCAAGAGAGGTGTGAGTTCAACCTCACCAGCCTTACTTTGCTCATTAAGAACCTGGATGAGACAGACAGCGGCACCTACAGTGCCAGGATAACGAATAGTAAAGGAGAAGAACAAGTGAAAGCCAGGTACAACCTGAGAGTACAAGGTAAGCAGAGAATTGTGTCTCTTTACTGATATTTCTGATTATTAGGATTTTAGGTGATTAATGTGTGTGTAATTTATGTCATTCAGTTATAACATTATGACTGACCCCCAGTAGAAGTGGTAAAATTACTGGACACTCCCAGCCATCAGATTGCACACCTATTGGCCTTATTCAGCTGGGTTCCATCCTCAATTGGAAATGAGTCTGGGTTGGCCATTTCAAAGCTGAAATGTCATCTTCACGTTGATAATAAGGCTTGGACAAGGATACTTTCAACATGTTCAAAGTTTTACACTTTGAAATGGTGCAATGAACACAAACATGAATACCCAAAGCTGTTCTTGGTAAAGTTTAGAGAAAGTTTGTTGAGGGTTACATATGTGATATTTAGGGTTTGTTGAGGGTTACATATGTGATATTTAGGGTAGACATTGTCAGTAGCTTGATTCGATTGTGGTATAAAGAATATTAGACACTGGATAAAGGGATGATTCACGTGTTGGCATGCAATTTTAAGATAATGACGTCTATTTTGGAATTTTCAAATCAATATTTTTGGACTATGGTTGGCCCCAGGTAACAAACTGTAGCCAGCAAACCTGCATACAAGGGGGAACTACTGTGGTTTGTGCAACCCGTGTGGTTTTAATACCTGTCAGTAGTGATCAATTCCTTGTACAAAACAAAAAAATTAACTTGTGTGTTTTTACAGATAGCAGACCACCCACTGGATCAAATGTTACTGGAATTGTTTGTGCAACTGCTATCCCTCTTATATGTGCTGTCATAGCTGTATTTTGTTACAAGGTAATTTTTAAGAATTACTCAAACATTTTCTAGTAGTACCTCAAAGAATTTTTCACAGTTCTGCCCTATGTTTGTTTTAATATCAACATAATACTCAACCAGTAATGCTCTACTTAGCTTTGCAGGTAAAATAGTGTTACCCTAAGAGACTGATGGGACCTATAGATCAAGGAGGCCCTTCCACCACAATATCTATATTGAATATCTACTTTAAGGGTCTATCCAACACCTTCCCAATGTAGGACAGGGACCTGGCCTTCCCCATCTTATGTCTCGTGATGGCCAAATGGTTCTCCCAGTTTACTCAGACAGCACCTCCTACTAAGAAGTAGACCCCCAGTACCTTTAAGGGACCGTCCTGGAGGGTAAGGCCTCCAGCCACTTCCCTTCTGGCCTTCCAGCTGACAAAGCACCTGACCACCAAGTTGCTGAGGTTCAGCGCAGCTCCGGAGGCTACTCCAAACATCATTTGATGTTTCATTTTTATCAGGACTCTGTCATCTGTCATTGTAAACATCTGAACATCATGATCTGCTTCTAAGATTTTTATATCTGGAACTCTGAGAAACTTTTCTAAGCAGTGTAACCAAATGGAAAGTGTATTTTTTATTGTAAAACCAGTTAAACTTGTGATTTGATTTGTGAAAAATTTTGACGTGATGGCCAAATTCCTCCTACACATTTGAAATCAGCGGGTCGACATTGTATGAATTCACCTTTAAAAGTAAAGACATCTGTCAATTAAAAAAAATGCATATCTGTGTATAATCAAAAGACATCAATATCAAGCGAGTAAAGTCATCATCCACTAGCAAAAGAGAATTAAATCTCCAGTGATGTATAGAAAAAAAGCACCAGCAGTTGAACATCTAAACTGAGAGGCACATGATCACGTATAACTATAGCATGTTATTTGGATGAAATCAGGAATGAAAGCACTATCTATAAAAAAAAAAGTTCTTTGATCTGTACTTCTGTTGATTCATTTTTACCACACCATCACTTTGTTTGAAATCAATACCTAGGAAACGCTAAATGATGACAAAATCGGTTTAAAACCAAATATTTTACCAAACAGTAACTGTTAGTTAAAGCACCCTGATGGTATTAACTAGTGGGTTATAACAAAAATGATAAGTGGTAACTAATTGGTTAATTATCTGTAACTAAATGGTTAATTAAGGTGACTCGTTAAACCTGCTACTAGTTAATAGTCAACAGGTATAACAGAGCTCTACTCCACATCACACAGGGACAGTGAGGAGTTACACCAAACCCCAAACCCTGGATAGAGGGGCTCAGTGAAAGTGCAGGTGAAGGTGTACAGGTGTGTCAGCTCACCTGAGGAGACTGTGTAGAAGGACAGAGTGCCGCCTGCCCAGTCCACATACACTCCTACTCTGTCTGACTCAGAGGCCCATAGAGGTAAGTCAGTGTGTTCGTTATTGTGATGAACAGAGTATCTTTCACCAGAACAGCAGTACAGACTCCATGACTTGTTATTGCATCCAAGCCCACAGTCTCCTCTCACTCCTTTCCTGCTGATCCCTTTATAAGTCACTCCTATCTCGACTCCGGCTCCTTCCCACCAAACCTCCCAGTAAGAGGGACTAGTCAAACTCTCTCTGCACACAACCTGAAGCCACTTGTCAAATGTTTCTGGGTGATCAGGATATGGCTGCTCCTCTCTCCTCCATGTCACCTTCCTGTTCCCCTCAGACAGATACAGGTATTTGTGTGCTGTGTTGGGGTCCAGAGTGAGCTGACAGGAGTCTGTACATAAGAGGAAGAGTGACACACATACCATCATCATCATCCTCACCATCACTGAAAACACCATCACTGTCACATCTTCTGCACACAGTTCAACACAATTATAATAAAGCTACTTACAGACTAACTGATGTGGAAACTTACACACAGCACCAATAGACAAATTAATCAACAGACACATACTGATGTACACACACAAACACACACACGCCCACAAAAGACCAAACACAGCTGCCTCACAAACTGTCCTTGACACATTAACATTGAGATACTGTTAAATAAAACACAAACCTGATACACAGTGATAATTAACACAGGTGTGTTACTGTAATGAGCAGAAACACACAGCTGACAGTAGATGGTATTAATGAGAACAAACACACTCACATCTGAGGACATCTGGTCTGATCCTGCAATGTCCACCATGGTGCACCCTGTAGGAAAACAAGAAGACACAGTGAGCAAGACACACACACACACACACACACACACACACAGTCTGTACTCACTCCAGTTTCTCCAGTTTACAGCCGGGATCCCCCAGTACAGCAGAGAGCAGGTTGACTCCTGAGTCTCCTGGGTGGTTGTAGCTCAGATCCAGCTCCCTCAGGTGTGAGGGGTTTGAGCTCAGAGCTGC
>JABJVR010002999.1:0-16518 GCA_025773905.1 Chitala chitala | reverse complement strand
AAGAACCCCCCCCCCACCCCGAACCCCCCCTAAAAGGAAAAGGGAAAAAAAGAGACAAACACAGTATAGCCAATCTGGCACACATCTCTTTGAAATGCATCTTTTTAAAAACAGCAGTTTCTAGGACTCAGCATGGCATTGAAATGGCAGAAAAAATAAGTTGCAGATCAGTTCTTTGCTCTTTTGGCTTACCGTTTCTCTTTCTGCATCCGTTTTTATTCCGATGTACGTGCTTTGCACTATGTTATAATGGTCAATTTCGCAACGGCACAGTCGAAACCACGCGCTGATATTTTCTTTCACCGGTCTGTACATTAAGCGTGTCTTTGTGTGGGAGAGAAAAGCGCTTGTAATTGTGCAGGCGAGCCGCATTCGTTTAATTGCGAGCACGTATGCGTGCATGCGCGCCGCTCCTTGCTCGGTCGTGTGCATGTGTGTGCGTGCCTGCGTGCGTGTGTGCGTGTGTGTCCTTTTCTCTTTCTGTGCAGGAGAGTAAAACATCTGTAATTGTCCCAGGCCTGGCCTCATGGATCTATTATTCCAGCTCATAGCAGAGGGTCAGCCCTGTGAGGCTCCTGTCCCTTTGAACACTGCCGGGCCGAAGTCCTGAGAAAAGAGAGCCCGCCACACTTTTCTTCTGGTCCCTTTTCTGTGGGCTTGAAATGATTGCTAACTATTGAGCAAGTGTTCTCCCACAGGCTCTGAAGCTTGTGACCCTGGCTCTGCTGTGTCAGACCCACTAGATAAAACAGCACTCCAATTATCGACCGCGCTGCCACGCTGGGGCCAGGGGATAATATGGTGGCGTAAGTGATTCTGCCTGGGAGATCTCTCCGTCACTGTCACATTAACACTCAAGTTTAACACTGGCACAGACCCGCGCGGCGGAATGCTAACACACACGGGCGCGCAAACAAAGACCACAGGGACACTCTTTAACGGCTTACTGTTGGTTTCAGCGCACTGCGCCGCATGAGGTACTGAAGCCATTTGCTGTGTAATTTTTAGTAAATATGTTGCACATTCAAATGACACGCCTTGATGAAGTCTTTTGTGTTTTTAACATGAGGGCATGAAAAATCACACTGGCAAATGCTGATTTTTTTTTTTCTTTTTCTGAGGTATTGCGCTTAATGGAAGGGGTGTGAATATGTTAGCTTATGGGGGAGACTCTCAATACAGACTGCAGTTCTAGAGAGGAGAATCTGCTCCAGCAGTGGGACGAGTCGAGGAGCAAAACTAATGCAGCAGGAGGTGCAGCTCTGTAGCAATAGCAATGAAAGCACTGGTAGTTGGACCATAAGTGTAACAGTAATTATAGCAGCACAGTTACTGTTTTAATGCTGATAGTAGTACTTGCACCAACGGTTTTATTAGTAACAACTTTAAGATCATGGCTAAAGCTGTGGCAGTAACAGTAGATGGTATAATTGCAGCATACGGCAGTAATAGGTTTGCCTTAAGGGTTCATAGACATGACACTTATATACTGTAGAACATTATGCAAGCCTAAGTTAGGATAGGAGCTTTAGATATGCACTGCTGGTACAGATTAATATTTTTCCAAGAATATGAGTACCATGGGATTTTTGTTAATAGAATTATGGTAGTGTATAAGTAAGCATATATCTATATGTTCAGTTGGTTTGGAAAATTATAAGCTTTTTAAGGAGTGATGATATCACAGTGTAATGTATAGAGTGAACAGCGTTGGCTAGCCGGCGTAAGAACATGGGATTTTCAAGCACCGTTATTACAGTAAAATTTTGAGCATAATGCACACCTTTTCATACTGTACGTCTCAGGTTTTCTTTAGTACAAAAATGTATCCAACTATATAACATATAATATGAAAGTTTAAGTCACACTAAGTTCAGCCCAATAATGCTAAATGACAAAGTTAGGCACTTTTTGAAAGGCTTAAATAGGAGATTTATTGCAGTGCTGTAGATTTTAAATTTATATTTGTAAATAATAAAGGTATAAATATTACTGTAAAAGTGCTGTTCTTATTGCTTGTACACTATCCTACGCTTTTCAGTGATATCTTAAAAATATGTTTAACATTAAAAAATGAATGAATAAACTGCAGCCTAATGTGTTAGTAAATGAAACTAGTGGCTCAGAATGAAAACATGAGAAAGAGAGAGAGAGTGTATGTGTGTGTGTGTGTGTGTGTGTGAGAGACGGTCTATATATATATATATATATAAAAAATATAGAATGGGATTAAATTGAAAAAAGATAGGTACAAAGTAATCCTGCTTGCTTACAAATTTGAAGAAATTGAATATACTAACAAAAACAACAATATCAATAATAAGCAAATTGTCCAATTTTTTTATTGTAAGCAAAGAAATGATCTGAAAAATAATGTCAGGAATTTCATTGAAAGTTGGAGAACAAAACTGCTGTGTTGCATGTTCATAGGCGTGGGATCCACCAATCAGGAGTGAGGGTGAGTGTGAGCTGAGACCCAGGATGCACTTGGAGTGTATCCCAGTGTTCTGTCACGCGTGACGAGCGCTCAGCTCCCCCTCTAATCTCCTGACTTTTGGCTGCTCCTTGCCAAGCCACATAGCCCCGGCATTCTCCCTCGTTTGGAGCGAGCTGATTTCTGAGGGTCTGCTTTGACCCCTCCGCCTGCATCTTCACCTCTTCTCCTCCTTTCTCCCCTCTGCATGGATCCCCAGCCTGCCTGTCTTACTGCAATTTTTTTTTTCCTCCCCTTCTCTTTTTTGTCTCTTTTATTCTTCACCCCGTCCAGCACCGCGGTTTGTGTCGTTGTCAGGGACTTAAGCCCCCCAGGCCTATTGTTGTGAATTGTATACTTGTGACCCCTCGGATCGACTTGGGTGTATTCCCTATTGTTCTCTCATTAGGCTGGGGCTAAGAGTAGAAAGGGCTGCGTGGTTCCCATAGGCTCTCCACCAATCCCGAGAGACTGGGCCGGCTCAGAGGGCGGTATGAGGTAATGTTTACAGAACCAATCCTCACAGAGAATAAACGACTCCTAATTAAATTGATGGGAAAAGCGAGGTGAATGCACGGCCTGCCCGGCTAGCATACATACATCACTGGTGAGTGAAGGAGAATAGACAGGAATGTGGGGACATGTTTTCAGGGACATTTAAAAAAAAGTAGGGTGGGGGGGGTTGAAAGGAGCACAAATGAATCTGAGTTTGAGCTGCTGCTGGACTGGTTAACTGGGAGTGAACATGGTGAGGTGGTCCAGCATGCCTGGATTTCTATTAAACACACTGATGCAATTCCTCTACCTGGGGGAGTTTGTGAGTTGCAACAGAATATGGAGATCTCTTAAAATTGCCTCTGAGAGATAGGACATGAGCTTTCTCTCTCTCTCTCTCTCTCTCTCTCTCTCTCTCTCTCTCTCTGTCTCTCTCTGTCTCTCTCTCTCTCTCATCCATCTCTCTCTCATCCATCCCTCTCTCTCTCTCTCTCTCTCTCTCTCTCTATCTCTCTGTTCCTCTCTTTATCTGTCTCTCTCTCTCTCATCCATCTCTCTCTCTCATCCATCCCTCTCTCTCTCATGCACACACACATACACACATGCACAAGCATGCACTTAAGTACTGTAGTGTGCACATATGCACCCACACACATGCAAGAAAAATAAGCATCCGCATCTCTTCCACTTCTGATCTTCTGGAAGGGTATGAAAAAGAGCGACAGACGCCATTAACCCGCGTCCTGCCTAGAAAGATATTTTTAAAATGTTGATGCCTGCAGCCCTGGCTTTCTCCGAGGTTCATTCAGAGTTTCCAAGGGTACTGCACTGATGTCGAGAGAGAGAAGTGAGCTTCCATAACAGAGCCAATGTAACTCATTGTGTGTTTTCTCCTATGTCTTCGCTGGCAACAAAACTGCCTGCACTTACATTTATATCCTACATACTGTAATGCACCATGCTAGCAGTCACAACCCAGCTTCTCACATACAGTACCATGTGTGTGTAACAGTTGGACAGAACATGCATAGGCAGGCAGGCTAAAATGTGTACTCCTTCATTTATTGCAAATCTAGCCAGAAGTCATCTAACAGTACATATATGTGTATGATTAATTATCTATCAATGAAACAGTATCTATTCCATTATAAATTCACATTTAAATTGTGAACTGTAAACACTGTAAATTTGATGTGTTTTGCTATGTGGGAATTTTTACAGTGCAATATACTTTACATTAGATGAACCAATTATGTTATATTAACAGGACTTGTTTCACATTATAAATTATGTACACTTTGCACTACTTCAACCTGACTGTTTTGAACATCTTACTGACTTTTTAAGTTCTCAACATATGTATATATTCAACATAAAGCTATTGTTACATCTGTTTTTTTCAATGTTTTGCACCACATTACTAAAACAACTTCCTTATATGTGAAAGATTCCTTGTATTCTGTTCTATTATTCTATTATAATATTCTATTCTATTCTATTCTATTCTATGTGTAATACTAATTCTATGTGCTTGGGGTTGGATGTATAACAGGTGTTAGGGTCTGGCTCTGGACACAGACAGGTAATATATAAATAAATAAAGTCTAAGTGCAGCAGGTGAAGTTACCAAGGAAGGAACTGAGATGTTAATGTTGAATTAGTGAGGAACTTCATGGTTGCCAAATACAGTATAATGGTTGGGAGACATAGCTAAACATTTTTGTTTTGAATCCCTGTTGCGAAAAGTAAAAGCTGTGAAAATATCTGCTGATGAAGTATAGGTCTGTTTGACTTTTTTAAGCTCTTGGCATCTATAGTCTTTTTACATCACCGAATAAGACAACTATGGTGCATTTCCTCTAGAACCTACTCATTTCCCAATATATGAAGAGAATGTCTGTTGCAGGAGTCCAACATAAACCTCATCCAAGACACATCACTGCTGCCCCCACCCACCCCACCCGCACCCCCACAGCGGCCACCGCGATAGCTCTAAAACACTTCTGTGACACCCTCTTGTTTACAGCAACATTCCTCTGAAGAGTGAAATGACAGACAGGACATACGCACACCCCCTTCAGAGTCCGCCATGTGTGCAGGGGGCATCACTTGGGTGACATGCTGATGGCACTGCCCCCCCCACACTTCCCAACACCCCGTGTTCTCAGCTGGGGAGCGAGCCCTTTTCCATGAGCTCTGGCAATCAATATAAAAGCCACAGGAGGAAAGATTTATCTGCCTGGCTACAGGCACTGTCACTGGGAGAAATTGTAAAAGATCCATTTACACACGCCCGACGTGGGAGAGTCATTGATGTAACATGGCTGATCAGCTCCTGTCCATTGACCTGTTTAGCTCTCTGACCCCGCCCCCTTCCCCCATTCCACCTCACCTCTCTGGCTTGTAGCCAATTGGGATACAGCTATATCTCATTATTGAGGCCTGTTAATGAAGGAGAGATCATCAATTAAGCTCACTTCTTCACACATGCACATCACTGATGTGTTTGTTGAAGAGAACACACCTGTTCAAAATTTGCACCAAAACTGCTCTTGCACATTAAAAAATACCAGTAAATTTTATAACATACCTTTGAAATTAAAGTTCGTCTTCTATTATTATTATTATTATTATTATTGCTAAACTGATAAAGTATACAATATATACAATTTTTATTCTTTTTTATGTTATGCTGTTTTGATTCATATAATGTCAAACATTCAAATATTTTGTGACAGTAAATTTTGCAATTAAAAATATGACTGCATTGAAATGTTTCAGGTTTTTTTTGGATATACATTATGCATGTTTAATTGTCAGTTATTTCACTGATTAGGCCAATGTTGAGAAGTTTGTTCTGACGCAGGTGTGTATTTGCTTGCTGTCTAATTTTCAGGTTGTGTTTACACTGTGCATTTTATTTACCACTGGATGTGCATTTAGTTTTCTATCGATTCTCTCTTTCTGTCTGTCTGTCTCTATCTCTCTCTCTCTGTCCATCTCTATCTTTCTGTTTTTCTTTCTCTGTCTGTCTCTCTCGTTATCTCTGTCTGTCTGTCTGTCTCTCACTTTCTGTCTATATTTCTCTCTCTCTCTCTCTCTCTCTCTCTCTCTCTCTCTCCCTCTCTCTCTCTCTCTCTCTCTCTGTCTCACAGACACACTCACATGCATATACATTAACTGGCAATTCTCAAGACTCCACACACATACCCAAGAGATTCGTAAAATTTAAATACAGGTTCACGCACACACACACACACACACACACACACACACACACACACTGGCAGCTTTCTAGACTCCACTAACATAACCAAAAGTTTTCAAAATTGAAAATACAAGTTTACACACACAAAACACACACACCGGAGAACTTCCTAAATCACACATATGGATTTACATACACTGATGTACACAGTGACTTGGGCCTGAATTTACACTAACATGTAAAACAGAGACATGTAAAACGGAGGTGAAGGCCCAAACTCCTGCATTCTCTGCTTCTTTTAATCACCCTGAAATGTAATGCATTGATGTCAGACCCAACACTGTGACTCCGTTGATGAAATTCTGCTAAAAGGGGAGCAGCTTTTACAATCAGACAGCAAAGTATTGTCCACAGATATGTTCTGGCAGAGCCTCCATCATCTGGCTCTGTGCCACAGACTCCCTCCACCACTCAATCCCTGCAGGAATCTGTGGGAGGACTCAGCTGAATTTTAAAAATAAAAGCATATGTGTGGCACAATGTGTTTGTGCGTGAGCGCGGGTCTGTTTTTTTTTTTGTTTTGGTCCATCCAAGTTCAGCTGCAGTGGCCTCACAGCTTTTTTAGCAAGGTCAAAGTTCATCAACACCCCTTTACAGTACTGGCACGGGATATTGTCTGAAGCAGCTACTCCACAAATCAAATCATTTTAGTAGCAAAACATCAGCTTGTTTCGCAATAGCTGTCTTTTTATTTACTTTTCTATTAAAGCTACAGATAAATTTGTTAATTAATCGTGTCAATAATTCACAGGCAAAACTATGATATGTTAAAATTCCATTGACCAATTTTGAGAGCATTAGCCTCAATGAAACGGCAAATGTACTTTTGACCTAATTCACCTCATGGTAACAGGAAAGGTGTCTTGTTTTAAATATAATGTCTGATTGGCTAGTCAAGCTCAGTTGCCAGCAGTAACATTCTCTGATTGGTTCTCATAACAAGCAATGACGCAAATCCACCTATAGTAAGGCCAGTTTCAAATAATAAAAGTTGATTATTGCACCAAACCAAGCATTCATTGTAGCCTGTGGGGAGCTGAGTGTTGACCCCCAACCTCATGTGACACCACTCTGAGTGGCGCATTTCAGCCCAACTTTCTGTTTTGACGTTTCACAAAGTTCAACCAAATTCATCTTTGACCTGCCCAATGTTAACCTCTCCAACTTGCAACCAATTACAGAATAGCTGTATGTGATGTGGCAGATGCTACACTACAAAATGGAACAAGCCCTCATAGCTTGTATTGAAATTTTCCCAAAATACAGAGCTGCTCCAATGTTGGGAAAAAACCGATTCCTTGGCAAACCGTCAGCAGTCAGCAATTTCAGGCTAAGGATACATATATCGGAAATAGAATGTTAGCACTCATGAGATTAGTTACGTCGCAGCAAATAAACAAATAAACTGTTAAATCAGAGACGTGTGCTTATAACATCTTAGCGCTTGGTTAAGCCGCACTGCTCAGCAACGCCGATCGCGTGCAAGAGCAGAGCGCTCATGCTAAGCTTGACACAACATTCGGCCGGTTATACCAACCTAAAAGATTCAACAGTTGGCTCATGTTGAAGCAGCTGACCTCCAGGGATACTAGTACAGATCCTATGGGACATAACTGGGAGTTTATATGCTGTATATTCATGTGTTAAAACATTGTTAATTTACCTGCTAAAGGGAGGAGTTACTCATACAATGCTCTGCCTCCCAATGTCAAACACAGACACACATTGGAGCCGCTCAATTTTGCATTTCTTAACTCTATTGACACTCATACAATCAGGTAAGTCTGGCTTCACTGGTTTCTAGACATTGCTGCTAGCTG
This sequence comes from Chitala chitala, assembly GCA_025773905.1. Taxonomy (NCBI): domain Eukaryota; kingdom Metazoa; phylum Chordata; class Actinopteri; order Osteoglossiformes; family Notopteridae; genus Chitala; species Chitala chitala. The sequence continues at coordinate 8,462 of JABJVR010002999.1, read as the reverse complement.
GAGCTTCACATGAGTTTGTTAGATTTACATTTTATGATATATGACAGATGCAAGTAAGAATGATCTTTAACTGTGAAATACTCCATCTTCAAGCAAATAGCCTTTTATTACAAATTACAATATGTAGAAATCATTTCTCATCAGTTGTTATAACAAAAATTTGATTTTTGAAGGTTATAGCCATTTAAGTTCAACTTGCACAGAATGCAATATAATGCAACCAACCCGTGAATAATGTAATCTTAAATTGCAGTTTAATTGCAACCTCTTAGTGACTATGAATGCCATGTAATTCATGCGCCGTCTTTAGATTACTCCACAACAAAAGGTTTTATATCTGCATTTTACTCAACTCCAACCAGGGAAAATAAATAGCATATTTCTAGTTGTGTAATTAGGCTGTAATCTGGGGGTTTTAGCGTGTTGAGCGAGATTCAGTTGTTAATGCTCAGCGCCCTCTTTCAGCATTGCTCTCCCAAGTGTTCTGCAACCCTTAACAGTGGGGACAGGAAAAAACAAAATTGCACAAAGGAGGTATTTTTATTTTTTTTTTATCAAACATTCCCGGCAGGCTCTTCAAATGAAAAGTCTTTCCCACTGGACAGACGAAGAGCCGAGTGTGATCAGCCACATTAGTTTTACCTCCTATTAATCAGAGGATGCACAAACAAACAAAGTTTATCACTCACTTCCGCACAGCATCCTTCTGAGGAGGCAATTTGTAGATATCGCTCTGTGGGGCCAAATTAATGCCTCGGCACTTGATGGCCATATCGAAGCACACACATTTCTTGGGGAAAAAATGGATTTGTGGAGGGAACTTAATTTCCTTCAGGCCAGGGTGCGTCTTTGACGCAAGGCTGCATCGCCCCCAGAGATGGGATCTTGCCTGGAAAAGGCCGGCCTGTCTGGAATCCAGAAGAGAAGGGAATAAAAATCCATACCGGATCGCTGACTCAGTCCCTCTGTATTCATTGCTTGAAGAATGACACAGCAAGCTTCACGGATGTCTTCCACAATCCCAGGCACTGAAAGACAAAAACAGAACACACAACGGAACGTTGCCTCTTTATTCTTATTTTTGTTCCATTTCCAAGTAAGAAGTCAGAGCCCAGCACGTCGTTGTACGGGGAAGGGGAAAACCAAACAGAACCCTGTCAGAGGTGCTGAAGAAGAAAAATAGAAGGTGCATGACACGGCATGACCCCTGGCATCTCCAGGCAGCCACTCCACAGCTCTGGATGCAGACAGGTAAACAAGACGAAAGCCCTGAAGCCCACTGTGGAGAAGCTCCATTCAGGACACACTTACAACAGAAGCTTGCCACTGACCCCGGTGACACCATGCTGCAGAACAAATACGATCCCGTGTCGCGCCATGCAAGCTCCTCCGCAGCTTATGTCAAAGCACGTTTCAAAAACAAGCTGCTTCTTTTTTGAGAAAAAAAAATTGCTGTCGTTTCTACTTTAAAAAATCTTACTGCTGAATACGATGTTATGGCTCCCATTTATGCTGGCAAAACCACTTCAGAAATTAATAATATAAGACAGATGGTAAGAAATCTAATGAGGAGATTTCGAGTATGCCGGGCATATTCTGTAGAAAAACAGGTGTAACACTGTCCTGTTGAACAGTTTTGCTTGCCTGGCACGCACTCCAGCCAGAAGGCACGTGAAAGACAGCTTCATTGTGTTTCTGAAGCAGGTGAGCTGGTGTCCCCCTGACAGGCTAACACAATGCCACTTAGAGTGAGCTCCCCAGCCTTCTCCAGATAAACTGCCATTGTATTGGGGAGCCACGGAAGACAGCAGCACGGAGCGACAGCCGGGACGTGACCGTGATCGCTGGGACAGAACGCCGAGCCCCTGCCTGGAGCTTCTAACTGAGCTCAAAGCCGCCTTACACCGAATTAGCAAGTACGTGTAGTCATACACGAGCTCAGCCGCACATACATGCTGCGGCATCTACCATTACATCACTTATGACCATCTGCCAACTATATGTTACCTGTCAAGGTAAACTGCTCATGTAAAAGATGATGACAACACAGGTGGCATTATTTGAGCCTGCATGGCTGTTTGTGCAGAATAACAATAGGAGGAAAATTTTTCAGAAACTCAGACATTCAGAACTACTTTTATATAATTTGGATTGTGGATTTTTCTGTGTTTATTGCCAGACTGATGTGTGTGGTGTTTACAGTTTCGGAGGAGTAGGGACATCAGGAATAATGACCTGGTTTCCTTTCACATACAGGCATTATTTAATAGTTGAGGTAAATTGTAAATGTGGCTTCATCTTTTTAATCTGAGCACATTGACCTTTTTGAATCAGTACTGGCGCTAATGCTAGCAGCGGTATGCTAAATACTGTGAAGAGTATGTCCCTAGAGGTGAATTTCCATATGCTGAATGGCAGACGTTGCCACCCCTCATGCCAATGTTTCTCATTGTTGAGAATCTGCCCTCTAAACGAGACCATCTTCTTCAAATCACCTGTGACATGGGAAGTGCAAATCACCCAAATTAATTTGCTTGAAAGCAACACCCTTTCTCCATAACCTTATTAGACACTTTATAGGTTTATTATAAACATCAGGTATAAAAATCAAGGGAGGTGTGTGCAGATAGCCAGTTTCTCCAGCTGTGTCCCCGTAAAAGCGGAGCCCTAAAAATGCCACTTCATCAGTGTGCCTGGTGGATGCCAGACATGTGGCTTGTTCAGACCCCAGCAGGGCCAACCATGTGTCATTGAAGTTCACCCTCTTGTACTCTGACCTCCCTACAACTTACTGGGACACGAGCTGCTACAAGGACAGGAGCCAGGAAAAGTGTGTTGGCAGGACACATGTACATTATGTGTGCATGTGAGGGAGCTGGGAGGGGGGCATGTTCGGGCATCATAGAATGATTAGTCACCATCTCGATTAAGGCCTGGCTGCATCTAAATGCTGCACTTCATGTGTCATTAATCTTCTGCCCAGGCCTGTTTCATTACACCGAAGCCAATACCACCCAGTGAAAATGAATAACTCTTTGGACCTTTCTTCCTTCTTCCCTTTCCCTCATCAGCCCCCCCCCCCTCCATGTTCACTCCCCCCATGACATCTCTGCTGTCTTCTCAAAGTTTTCTGCATGCCAGAGGTGGAGTATTTATTCCTGCCCCAGCACTATTTGCTTCTCAGAATCCCTGGCGATGTTTCAATTTTCCTATATCCCTTAGCCCACCCCCCCACACACCCTGTATTCACACACACGCACACACACACACACATACACACACACACACTCCTTTGTTTTCCCTCACTCAAACACCTCCCAAAGCATTTAAAATTCTGCCAGTGTCCTGACTCAAGGATGCAGGCTTGCATTCTGAAGCCTCGTGCAGGAGACCACATTTCAGGGAGTCTTCATCCGTTCCTCCGTGTCATTTTCTCCAAGTTAAACATGGGGAAGTTGAGACTACCCCCCCTCTCCCCCAGGGTCCCATGAAAACTGCGCTAAGCTCGGCAGCTTTTAGAAAGGAACCATTATTAATGTGTGCCAAGACGACCTTATGTAAAGCAACTTCTACAAACAGCTCAGCCTAGAAGCAACCTGCTGAGGGAACTGCAACAGTGGAGATATGAAGCAATATGACGACAATGTCACACCAAGTGCTAAAGCATTATGGACCATTAATCTCTTCCAATAGCAGGAATTAAAGGGAATTAGTAGCATGCCATTCTTGAATAGGCACCATGTTTGATAGGACTGATTTGGGATTGTACCGTTTAACAGAAAGTCATTAACAAATTAATCAAAGAACAATGAAGATCATAGTCACTACCACCTCTTCACTCTCTTCCTTCCGTATTTCCATACTTTTCTTCTTTTTGTCCTTTGTCAGCTGCATGTCATGGTAAAGCAAAATATGAAACCTTGTCGCTTATGACATGAGCTCAGCAGGACACGAGGGATGAAACCCTCAGAGAGGGCATTGGAAACCGAATTTGCGACAAAATTAGTGTTTAACAGAATAGGAACAACAAAAAACCTACCACTAACTGAAAAACAACAAATCTACAACTAGCAACATCACCATCCCAATAGTCCTAAATGCAATGTGCAACTGAACATGGGAACAATTAAATTATGAGGTGGATCAAGTAAGGCAGATGATGGGAACTTTCCTTAGGAGAGCCAGAATAATATATTAGCTCTCAAAATACTGGTTTTCACTTGTTAGACTTCCCCATTTGAAAGTCATTGCAATGAGTTTCAAACTCTTAAATGGCCAATACAGTGTGACATACAATGACATTAACTTTCCCTCCCTTCAGGGTATAGCAACACTTGATCCAGACCATCGACCATTTATATGTGTCCAAGGACCCCAGCTACTGATTGATCAGGATGTGCCCATCAGCAGTCTAGGCCTGTGCTTTCTGTTCCTTGGTCTGCCTAAAAGGGAGAGAAGGAAGAGGACAGCCAATGGGAACTGAGATCACATTTGTGTAGCTTACACACAAAGACTCTTCAGAGCAGATCTTCTTGAAGGCTAAAAGTGGTGTCTGACTGCAGCTCCACCTCAAATGAGCAGGAGGAAGAAAATCATTTCTAACCATTTCTGAGGGGAGAAATCTGTCTTGATGAAGTCCACACAAAGATAGCCGTACTCCATACTGAAGGCCAGTCTCAAAGGTATTTGTGCTGAGAAGTGGCTGAGTTGGTGATTGGGGTGGGGGGGGGTGCTTTTGTTCCCATGCTGAAGAGGTAGCTAAAGGGAGGCATTCAGATCAATACTCCATTTCTCTCCCTGCACCAGGAAAGGCCCGGTCCCATAAAAGAGTGAAGGCTGTGCTTTCATGATTCATACCACAGAGTGAAGGACCAGAGTGGAAAGAACAGCCAAAGGGTGAATCCCAGGGTGTCCAGGTTTGAGAAGTTAAGACGTAAGAAAGTAAATAATCAATCGAGCGGTCCCACCTTTCCTCCTACATAATAATAAATTCCATCCATCTGCAGATATTCTAACTTCTCCAGATCAATTAGTATACAAAAATAATGCAAGCAGAATTATAGTGATGAGGACCTTTATAACTCATGGGCTAGCATCTGTCTTTTTTTTCCCCTCCAAGTTTGCATTTTAATGTCTTTCCTCCTCGATATAATATTTCCACAAGTCATTTATCAGGTTTCTAAAATAGCAGTGCCAGTGTGTGCTAAGCTAACTAGACATCTGGTTCAAGTCGAGAGTCCATATTGTTACCCTGCTTGATCAAATTCTTATTTACTATCTCAAATGAAAGCTGTGACTTTGCTGAGCGACACAGAGGCCTTTGATGAAATTTCTCCAAGTAGGAAGACGCGCTCCTGGTTTAAGACTGCGTTTGTTACGCCAGAGCCTTCAAACGACGTAATGGTAAGTGACTGGGATCACACGTTGCCCTCAAAGCTTCACCGGTGTCTGAAAATGCAAAGACTGAGCTGGCATTAAACAGATCTTTGTGTGGGAGCAGTTTTCACCATAGCAAAATTATATGGAGAGGACTGGAACTTGGAGCAGGGAAAAAAAAATCACTTTACAAGAAGTGATTCATATCAAAAGATTCACACTGCTTCCACCTACGTTCCTGGGCATGTCACCCTTAAGAACTCCTGCAGTTTTCAGTGGAAGTAAACAAAGTTTGTCTGCTCAGGCCCTCATGACAGCTCACACGTATCATTCTGTTTGGCCTCTGTTCGGGACCTCCCGGGGGCGGTGTGCAATTTTAGGGTCGCTAAACTATTTCTTCACGCACTTTTTCACAGCTGTGTGACATTTGTTGCAAAAATAGCATCGAATGTTTTACTCTCCAGCCAAAGACGCTTACAGGAATGTCTTCTTAACAACAGTATCCGTTTTATATTAGTGTGGTTGGCAAATTAATGCGAAGGTAAATGATTTAATAAATTTAATTTGTATTTTTTCTTGGTAGGGGGCTGGTGTTCATGGGTACACAGTGCTGTGTATTTGCATTTTTGTATTTGCAATACCATCATTTTGTAACGCTTTTCTTCCATACACACCAATACACATGCAAGTGGAGCACCTGTAATAAACATCTCCAGCTTCAAGCCTTGTGGGTTTTCCTCTTACATCAATCTAGACACTGTATATAAACCACTTTCTGTGCTTTTTATCGTATCAGACTGAACAGCTTTTATTTTTGGCAAAGCACTGATGATAAATTTGAAAATTCTGAAAACTCCTTTATGGCCAGACTAGTTGCAGAGTTGCGTGATTGCACATTAGTAATATTTGCAGGTGCACTCTTGTGAAATAATGGTGTTTAATGTGCATGGATTGCAGTGTGTGAGCTAAAGTCTGTGTTTTCTCCTGTACATAGACTATACCATGTGGGTGTTGTTTTGGTTGTATGCAGCTTACCCGTGAGTATGTGTCCATATATGTCCGTGCATGTCATTTTATTTTGTTTATTATTCATGGTGCTACGCATCACGATGAATGACTTGTGATCCATATCTGTGGTTTGTATATGCATGTCTGTCTATGTGTGTGTGTTTGTGTACATGTCTGTGAGTAAGTGTGTGTGTGTGTGTGTGTGTGTGTGTGTGTGTCTGTGTGTGCATGTTGGTGCGTATGTGTGTCTGTGAGTGTGTTTGTGTGTGTGTGTGTGTGTGCATGTCTGTGAGTATGTGTCTGTCTGTGTGTACATGTATGTCTGTCTGTGTACGTGTGTGCATGTCTGTATGTTTGCACGTGTGTGTGAATGTCGATATGCGTGTGTGTGTATACATGTTTATGTGTGTATGCATGCTGGTGTGTGTGTGTTTGTGCATGCGGGTGTGTGTGTCTGTGTGCATGTGTGTGTAAACGTTTGTGTGTGCATGCATGTTGGTGTGTGTGTGTGTGCGCGCGTGCGTGTGTGTGTGTGTGTGTGTGTGCGTGTGTGTGTGTGTGTGTGTGTGTGTGTGTGTGTGTGCATGCTTCGACTTGTCTGACAGGAATCAGCAGCCCATGGACCATTCCCAGGCCTGAATCCGATCAGGCTTCATTTGCATGTCAGCCTGTCACTCGGGGGGGCTGTGCTTCTCCCCTCCCTAAGATCTGGGACTGGGTTGACCTTGCTTCTGTGCTGAGTTAGTGATAACCTTCACAGCATGAGCAGCCGTCTACCCACAATCCCTTGCTGAGTGTCTTCAATAACAAAGGGAGACAAAGGTCTTGGTGAAAGGCAGGAAGAGAGAGGGAGCGAGAGAGGAGGAGAAAAGGTGACAAGGAAACAAGAGGGAGAGAAAACAGAAACGTTGGCAGTATGTGGAGGCAAAAGCAGAAAAGGTAACAGTGAAATGCCAAAGGCAGGTGATGAGAAGAGACGACTGTGAGGAAGCAGGAGTGTGGAATGTGACTACTGAGTACTTAAGCCAAAAATCACTTTGCACTTAATTTGTCCATCGCATACTATTCACAGTAGCTGCAAGCACAGGAGTTTGTAAAGGGCCCTGAAAAGGATCCTTTTACCTTTACTCATTTTTAGTGTAATGGATTATAAGTACTGTACATTAACACAAAACATGAAACGTGGTCACAATACAGTTAGATGCACACCAAAAAGGTAAACCTGCATGCATAAATACATGCATATTGAAGAACAAACTGTACTTATATAATATACTTTTATTATATATAATTGCTATGTTTTTTGTAGCAAATAATAAAACCTTCCTCCAGTATGACATAGAAGGCACACATTCACTAAGAACATGCTTATGATTGGTTCAACAGGTATTCAAATCCTGATCAGTTATCCAATCGATAACGATCAATCATGATGGTAGGCGGACATGCTGCCCTCTTTCTGAAATGTGGATAACTATAGTCTACATTGCTACCTTTTGTTTGAACTTTTTTTTTCACAAAAGTCTTCTATTTAGAGATTATATCTGTTGTTTTCAAAGAATGAATAAAAATATAACTTCTTGTGTGGCAATTTTTCAAAGGGGCATAGAATTTATTTTGGCACTATCTATGAAATGCTTCTCTTAGAGACAATAAAAAACTTGCTCAGAATGGTTTGCACAGGAGCTGAATTTGAATACTCTATCTGATTGAGTTTTAGTAGAGCCCCTTCTCACTGCTGTAGAGACAAAAGATTAGACCCCCCTCAACCCCTCACGCTCCTGTGACTACCCAAACTCCAGCAGGGCACAGTGCTGATAAAATATTAGACAGATATAATTTATTGGCCAATTTATGACAAGCTATTCCAGAGTGGTGGGGGTTGTAAGAATTCTTTCTACAGATACGAGGTGCTAAAACACAAAGATTACACCCCCCAGGAGAAGTAGTAATTCACCATCGTGACTCTGAGCCAGACACCTCCCGCAGTATTTCACCTGCAGACTGTGGCTAACACATGGGGGGGGGGGGGGATATGTGAGTTAAAGTGGAGGGGGAGATCGGAAGAGCGGCGTGTA
>JABJVR010002998.1:0-16520 GCA_025773905.1 Chitala chitala | reverse complement strand
TATATATGGTTCCATATACTGTATATTTCAAATGCTAATATATATACATATATTTTAGCATATATATCATTATTATTATATATATTTTTATCTATCACGTCTCCTCCTACTTAGCCTGGGCACAGTTAAATGTGGCATGAGGTTTATCCCAAGGCCCTCCTGGGACAGGGTGCCAACCCACTGTATGGCACTCACACACAAAGGGCAATTTAGATGTCTTTGGGAGGGACCCAGAACACTCTGACGATGCCCAGCCCACACACACACACACATACACACACAGGGAAAACACAGAAACACTTCCCAGAGGAGCATTAAATATACCACCCGTAACACATGAGGCAACACTGCCATCCACCTAACTCTGTCAGCATAGAAGTTATTCACATAACTTGTGTTCATTGCACTTCCTGTGTCAGTCATTCTTCACAAGGAAATTAATAAATTTCCATGTATGATTACAGTGAAGACCATTAAGTGTTCATTTCCAGGGCATGTCACTGCGCAAACATGTAATAGTAGCCAAAGTTCCATAAACAATTGAAGTACAATCTGCCATTGAAAGAGATCTTCTTAATAATAACAACCTTATCACTGATATTTACAATAAACACAACTTGTGTTCTCGTGATCTCATGGTTGTGTACATACGTAAATTATAATGTTGTCTGACACACACACAAAAGATTCAGGGCATCTTCATTCCACGAGCTGGTCTGATAAATTTATTGGTTTTGTCGTTCCTCTAAAAAGTTGTGTTTATTATGTTATTCATATATTATTTATTTTGAGATTTCTGACTTGAAGAACTGAAGGGGACAATGCAGATTTGTGGAGATGTGGGAGGAGAGTGAGTGTTTAGAGTATGCCACGCCCTTCTCCAAGCTCCCCCCTCCCCAGTAGATCCCCTCTGACATGTTCCCATCTTTGCTAGCCTGTAGCTCAGGACATTAATTAGCTCACCCATCCTTCTCCATTATAGTTACGGTCACTTTAAGCACCTGCAGTTCTGCAATAAAATCAAGAGCGATTTGTGAACGCTGAGCACATATTTCCTGGCAATGTTCCAGCCCTGGGAGATGTTTGAGTCCAACACTTCTCCAGCTATCCGGCTGAAACTGGCATTTCAGTTTGAGTTATGTGACAGGAGCCTGTCAGTTATTTCAGTAAAATCATTGAGTTCTTGCCTACACGTTTCTCTTGAATACACTGCAAGTTAAATGTTTTTTACACATTTGAAAAGAAACATTTTAAATAAATTAGCTTACAAGTAACAAGTTTATAATCATAAACAATAATGTGGTATAGTAGCATTTCTATGTTCATCTTAAACATGGTTATATGCATTTTCAGGTTAACACTTGACTGACACGCCATCTATACAATTAAATTGTATCGTCTCTTAATTAATCTTCAGGCATGGTCAAGATCACAATCACCAAAATACTAGAACCACCTGTTTCTCATGCTGTCAACATTTTCATTCCTGTTCTTTCCCACACAGCTCTGCAGTGTTGTGTTTCTGAGCGACTGTCTATGTGTTGGCTGTCTTCACATCCTGGCCTGCTCCTTCTGTACCCAGTTCATGTTTATTAACTTCCCAGTCGACCCCTCGTTTTTAATCCCTGAAGTATGTCTGTATTACAGCCTGACATTTACACAAATGGTGGTTTTATTGCTTGTGATCTGCCTGTGTCTCTGTACTGTGGATTTTGTCTTAATTATCATTTAGGAGTTCTCTGCAGTTGAATCTTCCTGTTGCTTGTGAGCGTTCATTATAACCAGCTAGCTATTCTAAAACGTGAAAAGTGATAAATGCTGTAGTTTTTATGAGTTTGACACTGATGTAAAAAGAATGTCCTTTAGATAATCTCTAAATCGTCCTACCTTTAAAAATAATTTTGGTTTTGCTTGTCTTTTTGTTTTTGCGATCAACCAATACATCTGTTATGGAATTCTTCTTTTTGGCTCATCATGAAATATTGAATTTTGTAGAGTTTAGACCACTGCCTAATTTTAGTTCAATTTAGTTTTTAGTTCAGTCATTATGCTGTTTCTCTTATTTTGGTTTAAAAAAAATGATTGTGAAAGTCTTACAGCCAAGAGAAAATATAATTATGGAAATTCTAATGTAGAACCATACCAGGTAATGCATATAGTATATTGTGCATATTCTATTGTAAAAAGATTATAGTTTATATTATATTTGATTATAGTTGTTAGAGAGTGTAGTTGTTTCGCAGCATACATGAACCCCAGGGGACAACCTGAGACTATATTATGAGATGAGACGGCCATTGTCTTCCTCTTTAAAATGAGAATGTGACAATTTTGAAAGAGGCCAATGCTGTGCAATTTCATTTCGGAAAATGAGTTGGTCATTAATAATTTCCAAGTTAAAAAGTTAAACTTCTGTTATGCAAGCTGAATATTTTTTTCCACACACATTCTCTGCACAGAGTGTATTTTTAAGACATGAAGCTGCTATTGTGGCTAACAAAGCAGTAGGCCTAAACCATCACCTTCTGTCACTTCTGCACATGCTGCTGGTTCAAAATTCAGCCCCAAAGTAATTCTCAGATCCTGCTTTTGGGTTTTTTTAAAATTAAAAGTGAACAAATAATCAGTCTGGGGTTTAAAACTGGTGTGGATAAGGACACGTGTATCTGTTGTTTGGTAACACATTATATTTACATGCATTTTTCAGTACTTAAGAGAGTGGAAACACATTTTGGTTTTCCACATGCTGTTGAATAAATATTTCAGTATATATCTGTCTTGCTGTTTGAAGCCATCAGTCAGTTATCAAGAGGTTATCCTAAATGAAATACACCCATTACAACTGGCACAGAAAATGACCAGATCTTAATTTTATTATTTCTCTCTGACCTTTTCCTTTAATGCCTGTCTGCCTCCTAATCATTTACAACTTTTCTATTTGCTACCAAATCCCAGTTCAAGACAATTCAGAGAGATTAGATTAATGTGTTATTGCAGTTTCAACTCAAAGCCAGTTATAGTGCAATAACCCCAAAATTTTACATGCAGATTAATTAGTTTAAAAAAAATGTAACTTTTTTTCAGCAAGTGATAGTTAATCATAATTTAGCTCAGCACTAATGACATTACTGCTGGATCAGAGCTTTACTGTTGGTTAAAATATATTCTGATAAATGGAAGAATTTTTCAGTCTCGTTTCAGGCAGATAATCTAATCGGAAACAACAAAAATAGAAGCATGACTGTAACCAATTAACAGGAAATAATAAATCTTACATTTAGCTACTTAAATTTTGAACTAACACTGTGGATCACTACCTACAACTCATGTAATATCTGTACATGTAGGTGTTTACATGCAATGTAATATGAAAGCTAACGTAATGGCAAACTGTATAAAGTCAGCAGCATATCTAACAATAAAAGCTTTTGATCAGGTGATGGTGCAGACCTGGTGTGATTTCACAGCAAGTCAATGCTTCAACAACAGGTAACGGATAATAATAACCCAGTGACCAATTATGTTATAAATTATGCAAGGGGAGGGCACTACCCCCCACAGACACACCTCTGACGAGAATGGGAGACCTGACATTTCAAACAGTGAGGCCTATTTACTAAAGTACAGTTAATGTCGTGTTGTCTCTTTTGATGTCCTTGAGAGAATAAAAGCTGCCTGTGAGAACCACTGGTTGTAGGGTCTTCAACAGAATAGAATCACGCAAGGGGTGGACAGGGAATCGCGTTTTTTTTATCCTAAAGTACCATGGCAACGGGCAACGCATACACGTATCAACAACAAAGAAGAAGCTTGCAAAGATACACTTGCGCAGTTTAACACTTTCAGCGCATGAGAAGAAAAGAAAGCAGGAGAAGTCACGGGAATGTTGGTTTGCTCGTCTCTGGCCTCAGGTCGAGTTGCTAAAACATAAGTGGCCTGTTCATGCTGATTTAACCACACCACTGAAACACAACAATTAGTACCACAGCTGTTTATTACTGGACGCTGTAAAACCATATAGCCATCTGATTTATTTTCAAGACAAAATCCTTGCTAAGCTGATAAATTATGTATATTAAATTTATTTAATGCATTGTAATAAAGCTTAATAGACCTTTTGAGCCTAATGGGTGTTAAGTCTGCTGCTGCTCCTTATAAAACTGCAGAATCTCTTATTCACTGCAGCTATATTGTGTGGTGCAGCAGAGGCATGCCACAAGGACAACAGATCACAGTGTTTAATCAAACCACATAGCTTTAAAAGGGAAAAGCTGAAACAGCAGTGAGTCATAACCAAGACTGAAATACATATAAAAAGACATGAAGATGAAAAAACAGGTATTTCATCAAAGTATGTGTAGCGTATCATACTCCTGAGAACTCAAGACATGCAACCCTCCCCAGTAAAGCCATCTGTCCCATTAACTTCTAAGGAGATTATCAGATTTTGTAGCATGAGTGTTTGATATCATGTACAGTATATGGTTAATGAAGGCATGCATGGTTTTTCAGAGCTCACTTGCAGTGAAAGAGTGACTGTTGACATAACTGCTGTGTAAAAGTCAAATGAGCTCCTTAGTAACCACTTGTACCCACCAGTAAGTGCAGATTCCAACACGGTGGGCTGACTTACAACCATATGGTCAACTAGTAAGTATTACAAATGAATTAATTTTGCAATCCAAAGATGATGAATTCAGCTTGTATTCTTTGTAGACGCTAATTATTTTCAGTTTCCTTTTAAACTCCTTAGTTATTAGGTTTTACCACATAATGTAAACATAAGGGGGAAGGCAGAGAGTCTTACTACACCCCCAGCTCCTAAGGACCTGAATCGAAAGTTTGTTTTTGTAAGCTTGGTTAAATATGCATTTAATTGTATTGGCATTTCAGATATCTTATATATTATTTAGGTATCATAGTAACTTTTATGCGGTGTAATCAATGATACAGCAAAGGCAAAAATAATTTGATTGTAAGATATTTCCCCATGTTTAACCTAAAGCATAACTGTACCATTCTGTGCTATAACCCACCATAATCTTGCTGTTATACTCAGCATATGGTACCGTGACCAGACATTATTGCAGTGTCCTTATTACACACCCCTGTTTCACTACACCTTCTGCACAGGCCTGGAGCAGCCAGGTTCTGTGATGGGACAAAGTGATTTACAACGTGAAAATCTGACTGTAAGTGACAGCAACTTGCTCAATTTATTCTGTCGCAGTCATTCTTCTGATTATCCCTGAGCCACACAGCAGCATCCCCAGAGAAAAAGACATCTCAGGAAATAAAGTGAGCATCTGTGACTGTCAGATTCCCTGAGGACATATCACCCATCATCAGGTATTTTGCACAAAGCCTGAAACTGAGACTGCGGTCAGCGATTAGAAACGCTGGTCGTGGTTTTCACACACTCTTCCTGTTGTTTACTCTAGCAGGGAGCTGTTGGGGGTAAATGTTTCTCTGCAGGGAGTTAAAATGTTCACACCGTTATGGCGTGTGAGTCATGTGCTCACTCCTCTTCGCCATCTGTTCCGCTGAGAGCCGTTGCCTTGGCTGCCCACTTCCAGGTAGACAACAATCAAACGCAGAGTCCTTAGGGAAGACTCTCATTTCATTGATATTGTTCCTTTACATGACATTTTAATATCATTACAAAACAGTTTATTTTGATGTCAAGTTTTATGCCCTGTTCTTTGTAGCTTCCGCCTCATTCAATTTATGGCATAACGTTTACAGCTTGTATTTTAATTACCAATTGATTTAATCTAATATGTATTAAGGTAGCACAGTGGTGTGGTGGTTAGCACTTGCTTGCCTCACATCTCCAGACCTGGGGTTTGATGCCTGTCTTGGGTTTGTGTGTGTGGAGTTTGCATGTTCTCCCTATGCTTGGTGGGTTTTCTCTGGGTGCTCCAGTTTCCTCCTATGGTCCAAATACATGCAGGTTAGAGTTATTGGTGTGTCCAAATTGCCTGTTGTGGAGTGGTATCCTATGACCCTCACCAGGACTAAGATGTTGACTGATTAAGATGTACTATGTCAACCCAGGCAAGGGTGACTTTTTCTCATTTTTCCAAACCTCTTAAGACATCAGACTCCACAAGTCAAAATCTCAAGTCTGACTCTCATTACAAGGCAGCCAATGACTCAATGGGTGGGACATCAGGCTGGGATGCTGAAGTCGTCTGGTTTCAATCCTACCCCAGCCAGCAGGTGTGTCCCTGAGCAAGATGATCAGCACTACCTCTTCTGGCACTGAATAATGGCTGTTCACTGCTGCCCCAGTGGATTGGTTGAATTCAGAAAACCAAGTAATGCCCCCTTTGGGATTAATAAATTTGTTTAAAAATAAATTTTAAAAATGTTCACTGTGCACCCAGAACAGGAAACTTCTGTCAGTTGAGCAAATCAAAGTATTTATACAGCACTTAACACAACCAAAGTTGATTGAATTGCTTTACATAAAATAAAGAAGACCTGTACAGTGAGAAGTAAGGAGAAGCTCTTTGACCTGCCCAGGGATCTTTGATGATACTTCAAAGTCTCCACTCCTGAACAGCAGTCAATAATAGACTCTCCCCCTGGCTTTTAGTCGGTGGCCAGCCATCTGATACAGCCACACGATGGATTACGCTCACAGGCCCTGCATCCACCTTACTTTGGATGAAGGAAAAGCCTCCCCTCTGCTGGTGTTGCAGCTCTTTCACTTCCCATCACCCACGGTCAGCCAATATCGATCCAGCATGGCTGCCTCTCAATAAAATTTCCACTGAAGAAAAGCCAAGACTTCCCAGTACTCCCAGAGCAATGCAGGCTTGTGAATAATGGCTTCTGTTATGGCATGCAGTCACACCCCTTCCAAACAATAAATTAAGGGTGTAATTCAGTCCATGGATTTTCCAGTCTGATCTGAGCATTGTGCAGGCAATAAAAGACAGGGACGGTAGCCGTGAAAAACTTTTACATCTCATTTATGGACCTAATGCTTCTTTTATTCTGAAAAAACATAAAACTGGTAATAATATGCAAAGCCACTAACGAGGATTTAAGTTGTGTTTCACTGTTTTGTGTTCTGTTTGGCCAATATAGAAATGCATATAGTCAAACCTGTGTATTGCCACCTGGTTTTTGTTCTAAAGATACTCTTTTGTACACTGGAGAAGGGTACAAGTTGTAGCTTTAGAGTCCACTCACTGTTTCAGTGAGCATGGTTATACTCCAATCCCGGCAAACATTTTTTTAACAAGAGTTCTAATGGAGTTTATAACTGAAAGCAAAGTGAACTGTTGGTTCTAGTTCAACAGCAGGAACTTATGTGCCAGCTGACAGTTTATTTTGCGGACAAGTGTTCACTATCTGCGATTGTAAAAAGGGGCAAAGTACCAACTGTTTGGCAATTTTATTGGCACAGTTATTTCATTTTGTTCAGGTTTGAAATATTTATGAAGAACTGTTTCCACCTTAAATTAAATCAATGTTGTACATCAGAGTTTAATTTACCAAAAAAAGCTATTAGCCCTACATACACCCACATATGTTCCCCAGGCAGGCTCATTTTGTTAAAAATTAAAATGCCAGATTATTATATTTTCATGTTCAAATTAAAGTATAGTATTGTAAAATAATAAAAACAGAAAAGTAATTATAAACTTACGGACACTGAAGTCTAGCAAAGCTGAAGAGTATACTGGTTTGTACATTCAGTGTGTAACATTCTGAGAAACATAGGAAAAGAGGCAAGGCTGAGTCTAATGTGCAAAGGGATTTATTCTGATAGAGGGGGGTCAATACACAAGGCAAAGAGCAATAACAGCTAAAAAAACATTCAACTAACAGAGACCAATTCACACTGTTACAGAGCCACAGGACTACAACAACTGGCAAAGGAGAAAACAAAGGAAGATGTATATGTAGAACACAGCTGAGGACACTAATGGTATTAACAAGACCAACATGAGGAGACAGGAATGCAGAAAAGCAGGGAAAGCGGTGAAAATGTGATGCCTAATAGCCAGGGAAATACCAAGGAAATACCATGAATATAGGCATCAAATAAAGAAGACAGAATGTGGAACTGGCCCAGGGTGAAGGCAACAGACAAAGGCAAGGAAACAGGATCTGGGAGGGAAGGACTAGAAGGAAGGAGTAGGCCAGGACACCAGGGAGGATTGGAAGGAGGGAGCAAACTCGGGGCCACACCTAAAAAGGAAGAGAATACACCAAGGACGAAAACAGGCAATGGGGCAGGACACCTGGACAGATTGACAGCAGGACAGACAAGCAGGGAGGGACACCTGGACAAAAGGATTCTACTGGCTCATGACCAGGCCAAATGGCTGGGTGGGATGAATGGGCAAAGGCACTAGCACCACTGGCAGACCGACCCCTGGAGCCGACAACAGGTGAAGGGGGGGTGAGACACGGTGCAGGGGAGGCAAAGCCATAGGCAGAGGATGTCCAACAGAGGGTCAAGGTGGTAGAGAAGAAACAACAAACAACAGCGGCAGAGGGGAGCACTGTGGTGGCAGAGGGAAGCATGACCACTACAGAGGGGTGAGCAGAGCCATCAACCCAGAAACCAGGGAGAAAAGGGAGTGCTAGCGAACCCACTAGACATGACGACACACATGCAAAATGTGCAGGATCACAGTAGAGATCCAAGGAGCTAGCGACTGGGGAGATGGGGCCAGTGACTAGGCTGAATAGTAGGCAATGCTGACCCACACAAAGCCTGACCTTTGCAGGCTTCGGTTTCTGCAGGGTGGACCTCTAGGGTGCTCTGTGAGCACCTGACACCATCAGCCACACAGGTCATCTTGGCCGTATGCTCAGGAAGGTCAGGGGAGTACTGGTGAGCCTCTTCTGAGCTCAGAGCCAAATCCCCCACTACTGAGGACCTCCTTAGGTCAGCTGCCCCTTGCTTTGAACCCAGGAGACCACTCTAGGCATCTGTTTAACTGTATGGTGGACTGAGTGTCTTCTGGGTAGATGGTGCTGGTCAGGGTCTGTTGAGGACCTGTGGGGTCAGACTGAGCCATGTCAGGGCCCAGGGCGTCACACTGAGAGAGTGGTGCCATGACGGAGAAGATGGGTGAGGTCAGGGAAGATGTCTGTCTGTCATGGGAGGCACATGTCATGGGAGGAACTGGGAATGGAAAATATGGAGGAGTTTGACTCTCACTGGTGGTAAAATCAGTAGACAAGGAGTCTGGGTGAAGGAGCTAACCAGGCAAGGACCCTGGGGTGTGTGGGTAGCTCAGTGTACCCAACACTGAGCTCCACTCAGGTCTGTCTGAGAGTATGGATGAACAAGATGGACCAGTAGCACAGGACATGTTTGAGCAGTGCCAACAGCAGTGTTAACCTGTTCTACCTGGTGCACAACATGAACACACTCAGGCTAAAACTGCACTGCCAACTCTGCCGTGTCCTACTTTATGTCACTGTAGGCCTCAGAGCTTGAGAGTGGATCTAAATGAATCGACAGAACCCCCATAGGCTTGAGGCACATAGCACCTACCCGGAGAGTCCCCATGGACCTCCAGGGTTGGAGAGGCCTTACAAATTCCTCCAGGTCCTCACAGAAACCATTGAATGAGACACAAAGTCCTCTCCAGGACTTCCTTTGCTGCTTTGCTCATTCAGCAGCTTACCCTGAGCGTCACTGAACGGCAAAGACAATTTTTTGCTTCTCTGACCTGAACTGATAAGGTTGATAGTCAAAGTGATCACAAAAGGCCATCAAACTAGTGCAGACTCAGGAGCCTTCCCCTTCACTAGACGCATTCTAATTGACCTGAAACTAAGAGTTTGTTCTGGTTCAGTTTGCTCTAAGTGTTAACTTGGTTTTTAGTTTTGCAGTTGAAGCCTACACTTCACCTCTGGGGCTTTTCCACTAAAGTATCATTAAACATTGAAGCTAAGCCAAATGAACAAAAGTAGCTCACAAACAACATGGCCCATACCTCCATAAAACAATTGTATTTGCTGAAATAAAAAATTTTATTCATGCAGTGTCTGTTTTTACTTTGAGCAGGAGGAACTACAGCCCAAAAGGCATTTTATAGAGACAATTATGATCCACTTAGAAATTAAATATGTGACCTTAAAACTGGTTGCTGGGTTGTGCTTACATGTACTCAATTACAGTTTAAGCTGGAAACATGAATGGGATACATAAGGTGGCTATGTTCAGAATGTCAAGCACTGAGGTGTGAAATCAATTAGTCAAGCCACCATCTGTCACGAGTTTCAGTAGGATCATGTTTAGGCACGAAAGTAAGCAGAGCACTTTATTAATAATCAAACCAGGCCAGCACTGGAAAATGAAATAAAACACTACAATGGGCAAACTGTAACTTGTAACTAACCTAAATACAAGCAAACTAAATTGCTTACAAGTCAGTGGAGTCTCAGGGGGCAACACACAGGCAGGGGTAACAAACAGTGGGAAAGAAAGGAGAAGTGAACATGCTGTACATAGTATATACATGCATTAACGTGTGGAAGTGATATCAAGTGCTGATTGAATAATGACACCTGTTTCCTGTTAGCCCTCTGAGCTGTACCTCTCTCCAGGCATGGAGAACCAGGCCATGACACAATCAGTGCAAGCAATAATATATGCTTTATATAAATCTTTCTGACAACATCAGCAATATGCAGTTGGAAGTTTGCGGTTTCTGTCCTTTCTGGTTCAGTCTATGCAATAAAGGTACCAAAATCAATTCTGCGTTAAATATCCATGGCTCCTTAATGATTCACCACCCCACTGAATTTCTGTTGGGCTTTGAAAAAGTTATCCCTGAGCAGGTGTCTGCAAACCCCTGCCGCTTCAGCAAAGGAGCCATGTCAGAATGTGTGTCCCAGTGGTGTGGCCAAGATCATGAAAGCCACGCTCAGCTGTATTACACAATCAGCTCCTCCTGCAGCAACACCTTTCCTTTGATGCACAAGGTTACACAAAGCATGGAATACCCAAAAACACCAGAGCTAGCTGCCCTGACAACATCAGGGTCTGGCCTCTGAAAACAAAGTTGTGTTTGACAAGGCAGTGTGTTTGCTGGCTTTTGTGTAATTTATGGCTTTCATCATCACTCACAAAATTAACTACTTGTAGATGGAAGATAAATTTATGTCCTGTGATGTGCTGCTGTCTCTTTACTTTTTTATCAAAAGGATCTTGCAGAGTATTGATTCAAATATGAGTGACTATGGAACAGAGAACTTGTAACATTTGTTCTGTCATGTGTAAGTTTGGTTTGTGCACTTTGTTAGGGGTCAGAGGTCAAAACTGTAATTCTGAGCTCCGTGTTTCTTTATGCAGCAGTTAGTTCTGACCAAGGAATTCGGGTTGATTGGACAAAAGGCATTC
The DNA here is from genome assembly GCA_025773905.1 of Chitala chitala. NCBI lineage: Eukaryota > Metazoa > Chordata > Actinopteri > Osteoglossiformes > Notopteridae > Chitala > Chitala chitala. The sequence goes on along the minus strand of JABJVR010002998.1, from coordinate 5,137 downwards.
CAAGGGTGCTGATATACAGTATAACTGCACTGGGATGTTTAATAAGTATCACTTCGCTTCAGATATATTTTAATAATCAGTAATTACACTAACTGTTAAATTATGAACTGTTGTCAGCAGAGGATGAGAAGGAAAAACCCAGGATGAAGTTAACACAGTAAGGCAAACAGCGTGAAGTTTAAACTCCTTTCAACAGTAACATGCTACAGTACATGCTGCTTGTAAAGTAAGCTACTGTACCTTGAATATGCTCATTGTTTTTGTTCCTTAGCAACAGTCAATTCTGGGTACAGTTGCGGAACTATTTGTGTTAGCAAAGTCACATAACTGATTAAATAAAAAAAAAATAAAAATCATAATCTGTTGTCTCATTACTGTCAACTAATAAATGACATTTGTGGAACTGTTGTATAACAGCAATATCACACTCGACTACTACCCATATTTCAAAAAAGTTAAATTTAAGTTTATTGTTTTGTATGAGTGTTATTTCTCCTTCACATCTTTCCTTCTCCTCCACTTTCATTATGGTGGTTTCTTTGTGTCCGGTTTTTGTTCTGTAGCAAAGACTGGTCACATCTAGAGGCTTGAGTTGGTGCTTGAACTATTCCTAAATTCTTGTTGCATGCATTTAAATGAAGTATCATTAAAATTTCTGTCCAAAAAATGCATGTTTATGTGGGTTCAAGGACTATGACCATAGATGCCGGTGTCTATAAAAATCCGTATGCCCTCACCTGGCTCCCAAGAGTGCTGGTACCTAATTGATGTTGCAGAGCCTTATGGTTTGATGCAGCACCCACTGACATTAACAGCAGTCTCCAACTGCTTTCCCTGAAGTGCTGTATACATAAGCGTCCAAAGAAGGCTCTAATTGCATTCTTTGTTATAAATTTTGCATGTAAACACACTTACTGCTTAAATTCTCCTCTTTCTCTATCTAAATTGTTCTAACAGCAGAGTTGTACTGTTACATCAACCTTATAAAGGTCACCTTCCAACAGACAATGCAAATTAAAATCAATATTTGGTTTAAACACCCCAAATGTAGTGTTCTGTTTTGTTTGAGCACATCCTGAAAGGGTTAAAATGTTTTATTTTGTGTGTGTGTGTCTGTGTGTGTGTGTGTGTGTGTGTGTGTGTGTGTGTGTGTGTGTGTTTTTTTTTTTACGGTACTTCCAGTTATGTATATAAGTGCAACTTAATTTACTGGGTAAAGTTGTAAAAGACAAAGAAACAGGTCGTGATAAAGTGCCCAGACTTCCTCTCCTTCAGTACCATCCTGGGACTCACGTGAATGAAAGTAAATCAGCATCGTGGCTGCCATGTAGTGTCACCTTCAGCTAACGGAGGCGGAACAGCACTCAGGGACCTACTGTTTAATGTGCTCAAGCACCCGTTCGAGGGCCGTGTGGAGCCACAAGAAAACACACGAGGACTTAGTGGTTAAAGAGACGAAGTGCAACTGAATCTTCAAATTTCAGTAGTGCAGCATATGCTATATGTGAATGGCTACACACCGGCAGTCGATACACATGCCAAAAATGAATTTGAAAACAGGACATAAAAAATGACTGTGCTTTATTGTGCCCAGGAGGGGCTGGGCAGCCAGTTGACCTTGGACCGCCAGACGTTTTTCTCCATGCTGAAATTTTCTTTCCTCTTCTTTATTCTTGTCGCTTTAACGCCAATCATCCAGTTGCTGTTAATACTATATCTGTCGTCTCCTTCCATAAATCACTTTGAAGTAACTTGTGAAAAGCGCTGTGTAAAAATAAACTGAATTATTAGTATTTAGCAGGTTCTCCTAGAGCTTTGGTGACCTCCCCACACTACCTTGACATGAAGACTTTTTAAGTGACAAAAAGATACTGCTTCTCACACATTATTTTCTCATGTGCGCAGGATATCCCCAGAGGCTACATTTTCCTTCTCCAAACGTAACCCTGTCTAGTCCAACAAATTTTCAGGTTTCTTTCTCCTGAAACCATTCCCTTACTCATCAAGGTGTATGGCATCTTGCTTATTTCTTTCTGTAATACCCAGCTTCAGGGCATTCAATGAAGGTGGACACTTGGGATCTGGGAGTCTGCTAGTAAGACAATATCACCACTCAGACAACCACCCATTTTTATCAGAAAACCAGTTGTTTGGCTGTATTCAGCCTCACACCATAATCCCATTATCTCAGTATTTTACAGTTGCCTGCGTGCACACATCCTTCAACGTCTTCACAATATCATCCTCACATATACAGTTTGATCACTCCCGTTGGAAAGAAGCTTCTATTTATCACTAAAGATTACCTTCTCCCACTCAACCAGGGAACAGTCTCTCTCTAGAAAAATTACATTTGTGTGCAGCTGCGACCTATGGTGTCCTGCATGACTCCTGATTCAACATTCCAGTCTCTCTTAGCCTTTGTTGGGTGGTAGATGGTAAAATCTGCACTCCATACTCAAATGTCATCTCGGCTCTTATTTGAGAAGCAGTTTCCAACTTACTGGAGTTGGTCTTTCTGACTAGATTGCTGTATTCTCTTCAAATGGTCCTTCTCTTTCTCCCAGGAATCTTTGGTTTTCATCATTGACCCATTTTCTCCAAGTTTCTTCAAAACCCCTGTGATAGTTGAATCCTCAGCTACACAATAATTAAATCAGGTTGTGCACACTCATCCACAGCACCAGCACATTTTCAGCTGAAAACACATTTAAGTTTATGAATTTGTAAAATCAGTTTAATTTTCATTCACTTTAAGCCCTTTTTACACAGCTTTGCTCACTTCAGGGAAAGTGCACACCTGCAGTCAGCACTGCTCTGTTTAAATGTGAACTTGTGTTAATCCTTGTTTGTGTTTTGAGTTACTTCAGTTCCTTCCTAGTGGCTGAAAGAGGTGGCAAAGGGGAGGAGCTGGCTGAAGTGCAGTCTGGGAGCCAAGGAAGAGACTAAAGTACCTTGGCAAGGAGGGGAGAAAGAAATTTACTTATTAAAGATTTTGTTGGATATTGTTGATTAAGGTTGTTTTGGATAAGATTTGTTCATGTTAACAAACTGACATTTTGCAATTTTTGTTTATTTGCATTTATTGGTTAATTAATAGTCTTTGTTTTGTGTAAACCCCCTTGTGTCTATTGGTTTGATCAGCCAGTTTAAAAGCTCCCCTAGTGTGTATAGTGTTAAGTCAGTTTGATTAGTCATGTTATTGGCTTGAGTAATGTTCTGTTAATTTGACCTCTTTTCTGGACTCATCCTATCCTGCTTATTTTGTATAGTTGTGCTTTTGTTTTCCAATTTTTTGGGTAAATAAAACCCTAGCTTGCTTTAAGTGCACCTGTGTCTTCCTGTCATACTGGCTCTGTCCCTCACAACCCAACTCACACCACTCTGACAGCAGCTAACCCTAATTCAGTCCAACACCTTTGGTTTCAAACCACATTGTACACCATGTTCTGAGCGCACCTGCACTCACTGACCATTGCCACAAACATTTTGATGCTTTCCAGGTACAGACCATTCCTTGTAATGCAACCCCTATACAATCATGGAAACCGCACCAGGTTTATTTTCTCTCAAACAAATAGATTTACTAGTTTTAATGAATCTGGTTAAGGGATATGGGTGCAGTGGTTATTCTGTGGCCCTGTGGTGGGTTGGCGCCCCGCCCTGGGTGTCCCCTGCCCTGCGCCCTATGTGCTCTGGGATGGGCTCCAGGTTTCCCCACGACCCTCACCAGGAATAACCGGTTAAGATAATGGATGGATGGATGGATGGATGGTTATTTTGTGGTCATCACAATGAACAGATGAGAAGATGCTTTCCTTCACCTAGACATGGTACCACACTCACCCCTGCAGAGCTTAGGGCTGTCATTACCAGCAGCTGGAGTCATTTGAATTGTCATTAATCATACTGTGTGTTACCTGCTCTTTATTGTGAACTATTGCCGATTCTCTAGATGAAGCTCACCAAGCATCGATTTCTCCCTATATTCTCCATGATCGACTCTGCTCCACTGTTGCCTCCTGTTACCACCTCACAGCCTCATCTGCCTGTGGCTTCCTCGTGTCTTCCCTGTCCTGCACAAACTTTTTGGGAACATCGACCCCCAGCCTAGTGCTACGGACTCGTCTAGTGGATTTGGGTTTTGCGTTTTGTGTTTGTTTGCTGCTGCTAATAAAAGCCCTCACTCTGCAACTGGGTCCCATATGCACACTGTTCGAGTCTCCTTCCTTACATCTGGCATACGGATACATGGAAGATAGAGTTCGTGTTGATGTCAGGAATCAAATAGTTATTTTTCTTATTTTTCATTCAAGTGAGGTACAAGGTGATTAGAGAGACAGACAGACACTAAAAAAACAAAAAACTCACAGTGTGCCTCTGGAGGCAATGTTTTTAACTGGTATTGCTTCAACTGGTCTGCTCTAAGCAGCATAAGAGTATCTGAATTTACTGAATAGACAAGTTATCCCATCAGTGGATTTTTTCTTGCCTGATGACATTGGCATAGTCCAGGAAGATCCATCAGGCTACAATTGTGAAATGGGTTCAAGAAGCCTGAGGAATCATTCACACATATGAACAGACCACCACAGAGTCCTGACTTTAACTTGCTTGGAAGTCTTTATGCAGTTCCTTACTCAACCAACTTTGATACACTGTGTGTTCTGACGCCTTTCTATCAGAACCAGTATTAATATTTTCAGCAGTTCGAGGTATAGTAGCTCTTCTGTTTGATTGGACCACACTGGTGAGCCTCCTCACATGCATCAATGAGCCTTGGCTGCCCATGACCCTCTCCGCAGTTTACTGGTTTACCATTCTTGGACCAATTTTGATAGGTCCAGACCACTGCAGATTGGGAACATCCCACAAAAGCTACAGTTTTGAAGTCATCTAGCTGCCACAATTTGATCCTTTTCAAAGTTGCTCAAATCCTTATGCTTGCCCATTTTTTTTTCTGCTTCCAACACATCAACTTCAGGGACAAAATGCTCACTTGCTGCCTAATATATCCAACCCACTTCCAGGTGCCACTGTAATGAGATAAGTGTTATTCACTTCACCTGTCAATGGCCATAATGTATGAATGTATGTGTGTGTGTGTGTGTGTGTGTGTGTGTGTGTGTGTGTGTGT
>JABJVR010002997.1:0-16523 GCA_025773905.1 Chitala chitala | reverse complement strand
TGAACACCCGTATGGAACCTTTATTGTGTAGATTACGTAAACATCCATTTCTAATTCTTCCACCCCCCCCCCCCGATATTCTGTATTTTTTCTTATTTGTCACAATTAATTGTTTCAGATCTTCAAATTAAATATGAGACAAAACTTGAGGAAACACAAAATGCAGTTTTTAAAAGATCACATCATGTGATGAAGTAAAACAGTTATCCAACACCACCTGGACCTGTGTGGAAAAAATGACTACCCCTGCAGTTACTGTACTCAATTAGCCAAGTAACTAAGCTTAATTAACTCAATCAAAACTCTTGCGTTTACTCACATTCTCCTTGTCTTATATCATGCTTTGTAGGAATTTCTGAAACCATTAATATGACTATAAAATACTTCAATTCATCCATTATCCTAACCGCTTATTCCTGGTGAGGGCCACGAGGAAGCCTGGAGCCCATCCCAGAGCACATAGTGCACAGGGCAGGGGACACAACCCACCACAGGGTACACACACAACAGGCAATTCAGATACACAAATCAAACTAACCTGCATGTTTTTGGACCGCGGGAGGAAACCTGAGCACCCAGAGAAAATCCACCAAGCACAGGGAGAACATGCAAACTCCACGCACACAGACCCAAGGCAGGAATTAAACCCCAGGCCCAGAGGTGCGCAGCAACAGTGCTAACCACCACGCCACCGTGCCACCTACTTCAATTCAATTCAATTTATTTTTATATAGCGCCTTTTGCAACAATGTGCCCCAAAGCGCTTTACATACTTAGGGCTATGGTATAATTATTAAGGAAATGTGAACCTATGCACAGTCATCAACGAGGTGGACATAATGCAAACACGATGCTCAATTCTTTAACATCTGGTGCTGGAAATAATGCTTTTAAGGTGAATTTCACTTGCATTACCAAAGTGCACAGGATGTCCACCAGTCAGAATTACCTAACTGTTGCGTAGTAGTTATGAAGTTATGCTTATCTGATTATGCAGGTCCTGGCATTTCCACCATGGGACATAGATATATCCCCTAGACTGACACTGTTTTACTCACAGTAAACACAATGATTCAGTTTTATTAAGCAGACTGCAGATTCTAACATTCTGTGTATCTGTATCCTGGGGCTTTTGTGAAAATGCTGTTAGAGGAATGGCAGGTGAAAAAAAAGTGGCTAGGCCTCCAACTTGATAATCTGGTCCTCCTTACAAGTCCTGCTGGATCTTAAAATATATCTGAGGCCCAGGTGCAGGCCTGGCGTTAACTATTATAGGTATCAAATCACTTGCAATATCAACCAGCTAACAGCGATGTTGCTACAGGTCAGAAAGCCAGCACAAGCATACTGACTCATTTGTTCATATTACTCTTTGCAGTTACTTATGAAAGTTGTGTTAGTGATCGAATTGTGTCGTCCAGGAGCAGATGGGGCCAGGTGGAGCTCAAAAATCCTGTGTGGCCAGTGGAACATGGCTAGTGTTCTTGTCAGCCTGTGGCAAATTATTTTAATTTTAATTATCCTTCAGAAAGTCAGGGGAAACCCCCCCAATAACACGAAAACAGGCATGACTTCGGAATGCAAATGTGTTTTATCTTGCAGACAATAACATGTCAGTGGTCAGCAGCACATAGCCTGATTTCAAACTGATGTGTTTTGGAGTTAAATAGAACACAGAATTAGGGCAGGGCCAAGTCGTTCCTCTCCAATAAACTAGATTATTTTGTGTTTTAAAGGATTAAAGAAGAAATAAATAAATTATATTATATATTAAACACCAACAAATAATGTAGTTTTTTCACATAGTACAGCAGGTGTACAGTGGCACTTGTTTGTGCAGCTGAAAACATTCAACAACATTTGTTTTTTATTTACATGGATTTACAAATATATTTTTCTAGTGGTTTTTAAATATGTGGCAAATTTGTTCATGGTAGAATGTACTATACATTCTATGCCTTCTATTATACTTGGTGTACAACATATGACGCCTTTCTGAGTAATTTCATCTGAAGACAAAGGCTGTTGTAAAAATTACATTTTAATGGACTGTGATATGTTTAAAGACCAATTATATTACTTTTGCAATTTCTGGACTTTAAAAACGGAAACTTATTTTAAACTATTTAGCACTACATACAGAGCATGCTGCTTTTATTATGTTAAGACAAATTGTTCTTGAGCGAAATAATGCAAGATTTATTTTAGTGTCGTTTTTGACTTCAGGATTCTTTCACTCTATTTTTGCTGTGATATTCTCCATGATCTTTTTCAAAGCTAACTTGAGCAGTCCTGCAAAAATATTAAATTAATGGCATCCTAGTTTGCACAGAATCACTGTTAACACAGAAGTGTCCAGCTCTAAGCAGTCAAACTTTACACAGAATAAATAACAAATGTAGTTATAACAAATGTACCATTGTTTCAGTTTAAAATAAGTATATACAAATATATATATAATGGTTAAACATGTCATGTTTAGTGGTGGGGGTTTGAACTCCCCTCTGTATGTGTGGAGTTTGCGTGTTCTCCCTGTGCTTTGTGGATTTTCTCTGGGTTTTCCTCCCGAAGTCCGAAGACATTTTTGTGCTGTAGCCTGATTGAGGTGTCCAAATGGCCCTTAGTGTATGATTGTTTGTGCCAGCACACCATCTAGGGTGTCCCCCGCCTTGTGCCATAGGCTCCAGGCTCCTTGCAACCCTACACAAGATAAGTGGTATGGATTAACATTTCATATATTTCAACCATTACACCCTAAATTTCTATTGTAAAACACAAGTTTATGAGGTGTACGATAGTCTCTTGTAGAGCTGAGCTATATTGCCACGTGGCAAACCCCTTTACAAACACAGGAGGAACAGGACCCCATACCCAAATTAACATTTGCAGAGCAAAACTATAGACCACCCAATACTATGTGAAGTGTGATAGTAACTAATTGGTGTTGATTTAAAGACAGCAGCTGGAGAAGAGCTGCTTATAGAACTGCAGAAGCTTCCTTGTTGAGAGCAGAGAGATTCAAAAGAGTGCCACAAATACACAAGGCCCAGAGTGGCCTAAGTAAGTTCCTGATCTGTCAAAATAAGTCACCTCTTTCTGGTTGGCTTAAGTGTGTAACAGAAGTTACAAACTGGGGAACAGTTTATTTCTCTTAAGCATTGTGAACTGAATGGCCCATAAGCGTCAGGTGCTGAGACAGTCTGTCCTGATTGTGTTGATGGCTTTTCATCAGTGGCTCTGTAACATGGAACAAGAGTCACGCGCCTCATTACAACCCAGTTTCATAGAGGGCATTAGTTGGTAAAGGTTCAGAAAGACATTAGCAATTACACATATGAATATTCAATCACGTTGTGCTGTTTATTCCAAGCAGGAGTTGGAAAGCTCTTCACTGTTTGGTTCCCAATGAGGTTTTGTGCTTCTGTTACCATTTACAAAGTTGCAAGTTTCTTTTAAACTATGTCAGTACAGTGGTGCTGCACTAAAAATAAAGAGTGCCTGTACTTATCCATCTGATATAGAAGATCTCCACTGTGTCTGTGTCTGAGGCAGTATCCATCTCATTTAGAAGATCTCCACTGTGTCTGTGGAAGTATCTATTCCACATGGATGATCTATTCAGCTGCTTCACTACCATCCTTTCAGTTGGTGCTCAACTAGGTTTAAAACCTACAGGCTGTCCAGAAACCATTTAAATGTGTTGAAACCACATTTAAAATGTCTGAGTTAGTGTTGTACTTTTACAATGTTATTCAGTATGTTCCTGGGGAACTAATTAAAATATTAGCAGAACTACACTATTGTATTACCAGAACGAATGTTACTTAAAAAAACAAAGAATTCAGATTATTGTCTGTTTTTGCCTCAGTTTCTACATTAATGAAAAAGTGTAAACGACATAAAAGGTTTGTGTGCAGGGGCTTTTATGGCTATCTTCCCATTACACAGGAATGACGTCTTGTTTGCACTTCATTATTTTTCTCCCCTTGTAGTTTTCCCATAGTGCATTAGGCTCCTCGGTGAAAAACCCTCTGCACGTCACTTAGGCGCATGTTCGTGGTTCTGTGTTGTCGCTCGGTAGTAAATATGCTTGGCATGAAATTATCGGCACTGCTGGGGAAAATTAGCCATATTTGCATAGACGGGGGCAGAGATATCTGGAGTCTGTGTTGAGGAAGACTGGCAGCCTTACCAAATGAAGGGTGGCATGGACTGGGGGGAGGGGGCACTTGACAGAGAAAACTCTCTTCATTCATACATCCACAAACCGTATTTGGATCAATCCAAAGCACACTTAAATGTATACTTTATCCCCCTGCTGCTGAAAAATATGCTCAATTTAAAATGGAATTAGAAAAGTTTTACAATGGAAAACATTGGCACTGGGTCGAAAAGCCCAAGTATCCCGACAGAGTAAGAACATGACTGGTAGTAGGTAAAGGATGACCAATGTCGTTTTCAATACCAAGGACTCAGCATGCTCTACGTCCCACAGGGACTCAGCTGCCTCATACTCCACAAAGGTACTTAGTCAAAACATCCAAATGTATAAATGGGTGTGTGTGTGTGTGTGTGTGTGTGTGTGTGTGTGTGAGTTAAAAATTATTTTGGACTGTTCATGTCATGTTTGATTTCACAAATATAAATGATGACATAACTGAATGGTATAGTCATGGTTTAATTTACAGGCACTGGTACTACAATGCAAAACAAAACATGGGACTGTCGCTCTGCAGTTTAAATGTCTGTGTGCTGTTGTAAGCAGTCTTTCCCACAGCCTTGAGCTGTTGCTATATAATAGTTTGTGCTCCCGGGATGTGAGCTGTGGCTTAAGCCACAAATGGTCTCGTGCAGCGATGTGTAGATGCAGTCCCATTTACTTGAGTATATCAGAAATACTCTTTAGCATACTCAGAAGTACTCTTTAGCAGCTGGGTTCAGCATGGTCTTGTTTTTGTCATTTTGTAAGATTTTCCAGCAACATTCAAGAACAGAAAAAGGAAAAAAATGTTGACCTGTTCCTTAGTGAGAATACTTAAAACAAGCATAAATAATTTTGCATTTGAGAATGCATTAATCAGGATGAAAAGGGGAATTCAACTCTATTTCTATGTGAAGAATTTCAATTTAGATGTAATAAGAACAGTCTGTAAAAAAGGACAAGTTCAGGAAATAAGCTTTTTGGGACTGGTATGTTCTGAAAGAGCAGCACTTCCTCCTTGGATGGTGTCCAAAATGATAATGGCTGGTGTGGGACGTTTTAGGGTTTCATGAAACCTGCGACTGGATGCTGCGCTGGTGAGTGTCGCAGCTGGTTTGCATACATGTGCTTGATCAGTTAAATAAGGAGCTGAAGACTGAGGGCCACAAAGTGTATAAACAGGGCTGTAAGTGACCGGACTCATGTTTTTATATAAACCTCTGCAGAAAATACAAATGATGTTGAAAGAAATAAAAAAAAGCCAATCACAAATTCCAGCCTCTGTACTATTTTAGTAGTAGGTCAAAATTGGTGGTTAGCATGAGTGATGTTCTGCTACTGTTTGCTGTTCCCCATTGAAATGTACTGCATATTACTGGTTTGAACTCGACTAAATTTCAAATTGCATTGAGATAAAGCACATATTTTGTTTGTCAACTTGTTCGGACATTTTGTGTCTTAAAAGAAATGGAGATATAAAAGTACAAACAGAAGGGAGATGCACACCTGACGTCCCGTGTCCAGATGTGTCTGTTGATGGTTTGCTATTGGTGATCAGCCCTCATTGTTTTTGGCTGTTGTGATTTCAGCTGAGTTTTACAAACCACCACTCTCCCCAGAAAAGCTCCCATGTCCCTCTAAAGCCGCTTTATCTGTAAGTAAAGGAATGGCACCTTAAACATACCTCCTGCCTCTATTCTGACTGCTCTTAAAGACTAATGGCTCATGTGGGGGCGGAGCAGCACTCACAGTAATAGCGACTAGCTTCGGCCAAAGCTCCTGCAAACCACCGGCTGCTGGAATTGCCTCCGTGGAGCTTTTCTGCCAGCTCAATGCTTTCTCAGGGTCTTGTTGGGAAGAAAACGTATACATTTATCATGTCTGGAAAGATTAAATCTAAGAAAAAATGCTTACAGTGTGCAGCAGGGGTTGGTATCATGGAGGAAACTGTAAAATTTCCCATCATAGCAGAATATGTATAGAATATATAGTTAAATACCTCGTGGTTATATGTGTGTGACATCAACATGTTGAATACTAGGTCTACAGGATGGATATAATGACAAGGCTACACTACAATTTAAATGTTATTGTTTATTACCTAAATAGAATAAGTGTCACATTACATTTTGATGGGGATAGTTTATTAATCGTCATGGTGTTTACAAAAATTATTTTATTATTTCACAGCACACAGTGATGTACTGTGTAAGAATATTTATCAGAGATTCATTACTTCCATAACTTAAAAAATGTGTTTTTCAAAATGACCAGTATGGATATTATAGTAATTTGTATGGCAACAATAGGGCATATAATTACAATCATGGGCAGAATAAAGAAAATTATTTACATGTATAGGGTCTTATGAATTCCATTAAATTCTCTGTGATTCTGTAAACTTGGATTTCATGTACATACATACAGTCAGTCAGTCAGTCATCTTCCATACCGCTTATTCCTGGTGAGGGTCGTGGGGAAGCCTGGAGCCCATCCCAGAACACATAGGGTGCAGGGCAGGGGACACCAAGGCCGGGGCACCAACCCACCATGTACATACAGTCTTTCATATATGAGGTTGTACAGAATTGTGTACTAATTGTGCACTGTTGACTAAAGCATTATCTCAAAACAAGGTGTTCAGTGTGCCAATGCAATTAAACAACAGCAAGTCTTCAACATATCTATTAATATACTCCTAGCTTTTAGCAAATGCTACTTCGTCACAATTAGTTTTTTAATTGTATACCCAAAAGATGTGAGTGCATTGGATGGGCTTTCCTTTAGTTCAAGCCCCTTTGTCATGTTCTGCATACAGTATACAAGATAGTTAGAATTTATGTTCTCTTGTGAGGTTTAAAAACAATCTCTTCCAGTGAAAATTCAAAGAAAAATACATATTGTCACAATTCCATTTTTGTCCTACTTTCCCTGAAAGCTTTACTGCATCGATTTAAATTTTAATTGCAATTCCAACTTCTAACCGATAAAAATATTACGTTAATGTTAATTCTTTCTCATATACATTTTTTGTGTATGAATGAAGTCAAATGGCTTATTTTGTTGACTAAAGCATTATCTCAAAACAAGATATTCAGTGTGCCAATGCATTTTTTGGTCACAAGATCTTGAAAAAAACATTTATTATTATTATTTTACATATACTTTGTGCTACTCTTAGTTGTAATGACATTTAATTTATATTAAAGGTTTTAAGTTCGTTCTTTTTGAATTCGTTTAGACTTAATCTGTAAATGTGCAGTATTGTGAAGTTAGTATTGTCCTGTAATGCAATAAATGTGACACAAACAAATTTGTTTTTATTCTTTACATCTTTCATGTTGGTAATCAGGCAGTATTCTGCCATCCACTAAGAAACATGTTACAAAACAGCGGTCAGAAATATTAGTGTTCTTGTGCAGGTTGTTGAAACTCTCACTAAACACCATGTTTAACCAGTCAATTAAGACAGAGTTTAGTAAGATTGATCGTTTATTATTTTTCTGCTTTCAACATTGACATGGTGAAAACTGCAAACAGGACAATACGAAATGTACTGAGATTCAGTTATGTTATTAACATAATGTTACATTGTTTATACATTACTGTTTTAAACAACAGCAAGTCTTCAACGTATCTATTATTATACTGATATCTTGTAGCAAACGCTACTTCGTCACAAATATAAATCAGACGTTATATTTTTATTCATTTTTTACACTTTTACCATTAACATATTAACTTTACTAAAAGTGAAACAAATGAACCTACGGCTTCTATAACATTTTGTAACGGATTTTTATGGCTTCGCGCGCTGCAACGAAACAGTCCGAGACGTCATCGCATCACGTGAACAATTCACAGAACAGACTAACAAAACATTACACAAACATAAAAGTAGTTAGTAACCCAAGACAACAGAAATAAATGCCATAGAGGCAGCACAGAAATATTAAGCAAAACGGCAAACGTTTGCTCTGCGTTTCATTTAATATTTGTTCAGTAAACTTACAGTACAGATTTCCCTATGATTTGATTGATATCTGTGACATTTTCTGGAGTGAAAGTCACTTCAGTAAAGAAAAAAATTGAAGGTCTGTTGTGAACTGCATTGTACTATACATCACTCACTCACTCACACTCACACACACACACACACACACACACAAAATAATGTATACATTCACATTGCTTCATAATGCTGCAGGGTTTCTACAAGCACAGACAACTTGCAGGTACTTTTTTGATTTCAGCCCTGTTTTTAATATACTTATTAAATATTTTCACTCATTACTCCTACATCAAAATGATGCTTCCCTTTATGTCATTTCCTTTCCCTGCTCATGTTTCATGTTAACCAGTGATCTCAGAACAGAATGAGGCTCCAGTGTTAGTGACTGGATTGAGCGTTTCAGCGCTCCGTCACCACTCTCAGTCTCAGTCTTCAGGCTGTATGTGCTCCAGTTCGTATGTCTGTCAGAAATATAATAATGTTCCTAATATCCATACTCCTACAGGATTTATTTAGTTTGGAGCTCTCCTCGCTGGTAGCTAATGTGCTGCATGTATTCATTACGTGTCCCATTTGGGACACAGAAGGACAGACTGGGACATGAAAACACCCTGGAGTTTTCCAGTCCCAGTCCCCAGTATGTGGGGTGGGGGCAGTACATACCATTTACAGTTAAATTGTTTTCTGAATTTTGTTATCCAGGGGGTGGGTACAAACCATTTTTGTTGAAAATAATGGCCACACTTCAAACCTATTGTACATTTTATGGTTAGCATGTCTGGCAGCCGTCCACACACTAGGTTGGACGTCCATTCTGGCATTTCACAGAATGTTTAGATTACCAGTCCACCTTTGGGGACACATGTCAGCTCTGAGAACATCCATCAAACATCCATCAGTGGGCATCAAAGCTGTGTGCTGCTAGCAGAGAATTGGCATGTAGCAACACGGCTAATGCTAACATCTGTCTCGTTCCTCACAGATCGAAATAAATGAGGATCAGTGGATGCCGAACTTGGAGACACCAGGCGGACATAGGAGGCTCCCCCCTGTGCACTTCGATGTCATGTGTGGCACAGGTGGACTCGTGTGACAGTGAGTGTGCGACATGTTTACCTGGGTGTGTGCTTGTGTGTATGTGTGGGTAAGGCGTCCCACACTGTTTACCTTTGACCAAACTGATTACTGAAGGATGCTCAGTTACTTCTGTTTTTTCCCTTAGTAAACTTGTATGACTTGCATACATTTAAAAGCATGAAAACATTAGCCCCTAAAGTGGGGGTCTGATGGCAATATGAGATGTGAAAAAGCTTTATTTTTTCATCATTTTGACTTTTTTTTTTACTTTTCCATAAAAGCAGATGTGACACTGTGTCATATTCATGTTATTAGCCATGTACATCATTCTGTGTAATATCAGCATTTCAACTGTGTAATTACATTACATGTTAATTTTATGCGTCAATAAAACTTGTTCCTGTACACTTTGAACACAGTGGTGAATAACTGGAATCAATTAAAGGCCATTCTGTAGAATGACATTTTGATTACCATTAAAGAGGTCCAGGTACCAATGAGTTCCAAAAATTGTGAGAAAAGTAGAAAAAATGTATTGTGTGTGGAGGACTCAGTGATTGTCAGACAAAGGCTTGCTCTACAGCGTCTGAGAATGATATTTTCAGGACTTCTGTTCAGTCATTATAATACAGTACAACACATTATCCTACCAAAAGTCATGAGGAACACGTGGTTATGAGAAGAGATGAACAGCACGCTGGCCCACTTTCAGTTTTAATGATGGCATCAGCACATCGTGGAGTAACCTTACTAATTTATGGTGGAAAGCGGGTGGTATTATACCCCGCTCCACTCCTCCTGTTAATCATTACCAGGCTCCACTGTAGAAGAGTCAGTCTTTGCCTTGCCCTAATTCTGCGATCCAGTTCATCCCAAATATGTTCTAGAGAGCTGAGGTCAAAGCTCCAGGCAGACCAACGTGTGTTATTCCATGCGGAGTAGGAAATTCGTGTATCTTGTAACCACACCTAATTTACGACACAAGTTTCCACCACGACTTTTGGTACGCTTGGGCAGAATAAGTACAGAAATTTTCTCTTTGTGGAAAATAATAGTACAGCACATCAAGAGACATATTTGTTCTTTTTTTCTTAATATATGTGATTCAATTGGATATCAAATGTTGCACCTTTCATAACGGACATCATTTCTTACTGGTATAATGTACCTTTATGCACCGTTATGACATTTGATCTTGGTTCGTTATCCCTTTAATGAATAATCACAAACAAGAGTGAACAACAAATGCAAATAAGTCTTGATGAAAGCCGGAGCAGTTCAGGTAGGAGCTGACCTATATTCATCATTAACAGTATTGCATCATAAATTCAGATTTTTAGCATCTAAGTGGATTTCCAGATGGGAACACAACACTTGTGGTAGATTATCCTGAACATGTTCTGATTTTAATACCAGGTAGTGTTAAATGCGTATATTCTACGGCATTTAAATAGTGCCTTTCATGCCTTGCTTTATCTTATACTTCAAATTTCAATACAGAAATTATGTGGGAAAGAACAGGAGAATCCAAGAGTCCTTTAGACAAAATGAGGTTTAGAACCCAAAGGATGTAATATGTCTATGTTGTCAATAATGAATATACAGATGCATATCTGTGGAATAAATGGACAGCAACAGAGGAGACCTGTAACTTAAGAGCAGCACGAATCCAAGAGTAGCGCTGACAATTAATTGACAGTCTTGGTAAAACACGAGGAGCGATACGAGTGACATAAAGACTGTTCATTAACAGTGAGTGGCCACGGAAATGGTTACAGCGCCATCTGCTGGCCACTGTTTTTTGTGAAGGTACACAACTGCCTGGCTCCTGCATGACTCCTTTATCAAGGTGAAGCAGGACTTCCTTGAAACATGGAGATATCTGAGACATAAAGTACAAGGGCAGATTTACAACAAGAAGACGGTGAGAGAGGGGTGTGGGTACAAGTCTAATATGCAGTTGACAAGTGTAATTATTTATTGTTATTAATTATTATTATCCCATTGCAGTTACATAGACCATGAGTGGGGCTTAGTCACAGAATAAATAGTTTTGTTTAGGCCTAGAATTTGTACAAAATGTTTTTGATGTAAGTAAGCTACTATCAGGTACATGCATGGATTGGTTTTTGTGGTTGTGTAAATGTTTTTTAAAAGCCCACTCCTTGTGGCAGCATGGGTAGGTACACTGAACAATGATGTACATACTAAACTTCATAACTGTGCCACTGACCACGTGAAGCCCCCAAAATTCATAATGCTTCAAAGCAAACATCATACTTGCATAAGAGATTCAGAAAGGCATTCTTCTTGGGATTTTTGTATGAAGGCCAGTAGACAGTTGAAATTTGTGCAAATGTCTTTTATATTTCTGTTTTTCCTTTGCTAGTTTTAAAATAAGGACACGTTTTCTCCTCATATACTCTCATTCATGCTATGACAACTGCCGAGCTACAACAGACTGCAATAATTTTATTTTTTAAAGATAAGCTGAAACCAGGTCAGATGTTATTATAAGTGTGAAAGTATTAGTCTGTGGGTGTCCTTTTCTGTAGAATCTTAGATCTTTTTGCACATTTAATTTTTACCTTGTGTAAAATATTCACATTCTAATGTTATTTGTATTATTCATAGGAACACAATGTAAAAAGCAGATTCTTTTCTTGTGGTACCATGTAAAAAATTGTCAATAACAGGAAATATCATGTCAGTTATTAATAAACTGTACATTGGAGTAGCTGATATGGGTCTTGGTTTTTTATTATTATTGGTTGCTATTAATTTGTGCCTCTCTGTTTAGGCACGCATTAAACTTGTGACATGTATAACCATTTTTGCCTGTGCCAGTTCCAAAACATACACTTTCACGCCTGCATGTTTGCAATTGATTACTCCTTTATTATTCTTTTTATTAAGTGCATATATTTAGAAAAAAATAATTTAAGTGAACATCCACAGAGAATGACTTGGCCATTCTTTGCAAAAAGGGGAGCATTCAATTGTTTGTTTTATTTGATAGTAACACCTGAGCTGACTGAAGATTTTTCTAGAACAGCTGCAAGGGCACATCCATCAAAGCGGCTTGGCAGCTTGGCCAGAGCTGCCAAACCAGAGATCCAAGGTTAGGGTAACCCAGTATGTTCTACATCATAAACAGGTACTGCCAGTCCAGCAGAGCTGTATCTCCTACTGGGATGCAACACAATGTAACTGCCTCAGCCTGGGAGGTGATGGTGTTCATTAGGGAGAGCGCACCGTGGTGTGTGAGTAAAGTCAGCCTGGGAGGGCCTTCAGGACATAACACGGCTCTCTGAGGAACAGAGGCCATCAGCAGCTTGTCAGTTTCATTGTGTTTTTTATCTTATCTATGGCACATTCTGAAAAACTGAATCAATACAACGCAAAAAGCCAGACAGCACATGTGAATGAAGTCCACACTCAAAGTCGTCACAAACTGTCTTTGGAGGAGCACTCGGGCACAGAGCTGTACTTTATCTAAGAAAGCATATACACATTTTGCGTTGCCACATGGGCATATGAGGAGTTCTCCTCTATGGTCCTTTCCTGTGTTTGTAAAACTGATGTCAGCCTCTCTTGTATTTAATAGACACCTGAAAACCAGTGCATGGGGCTGCCGCTCTCACTTGCATTTTCAGTCCTTGTTCTCCACTAAATACTTTGCCTTGACTGAGCCAATAAATTTACCGAACATCACAAATCATGACGGACACAATGCTTCCATATCTGAAGATTTAATTGCACCGCTCTGTTCACTCCTACAAATTTACAAAACAAATTAATCAATAGTCAAGGTTACATTCACCACTTACTGCTATGCTTATGGTCACAAATTAGAACAAGAGTTTAACACAGTGCATGCTCTTACCAACGTTACTTAAGATAGGGTTAGGGTTATTTTAATGCTCAGTTGCACTAAAATAGCCAAAGGACTGACCTGCAATATTAGCCAGAAAAACCTGCCTCTCTTGAAGACCATGGTATGTGCAACCATGTATAAGTGTAGAGGCTGTCAGATGGTTGTTAGTATTGTTCACAGGGCAGGCAGACATCCAGGTTTTACAAATTTTATTGTATATCAAGAGCTGTAGGGGCACAGTCAGTGTACCTCAGGAGGCAGGCAATCCCTTACTCTTTCAGTTGCGTGATCCGATCTCCTTTGGATTGCGCTGTCGTGTGAGGTGAGTTTGAACGAGCATTAATTTAAACCCCCACCTGCTACAACAACTCAAAACTATAATACATAATATGCAGTTCAAACTCAAATCAAAATTTCTAAAACACATAATACTCCCAAAAAAAAAGTTTTGAGAATGTTCACTCAATTAAATAAATTATTTAACTCGGCTACAGAAGGACAGCGTGACATTTACCATCGTGCAAATTAACAAAAAGGTCTGGCCATGTGAACAACAACCAGGTGGTACAACAGAAAAGTTTCAGTGTGCAGTCTTTTTTTTTTTTCCCACTTGTAGACTGGAGAGGCAGAACCTACTGAGCACCTTCGGTGTCATGGAAGAAAGAAAATATATATATATATATGTTGTTTCCTCAAAGTGTGTGCCCTGTGGTGGGTTGGCGCCCCGCCCTGGGTGTCCCCTGCCCTGCGCCCTGTGTGCTCTAGAAGGGGCTACAGGTTTCCCCGCGACCCTCACCAGCAATACCCGGTTAAGATAATGGATGGATGGATGGATGTTTCCTCAAAGTAATAATCTGTACCTTCAAAGCAATTCCTTATGCAATTCTTACCCTCAAATGATTTGTTCTCTTGAACTATGAAACTCATACCCTCAAATTATTAACTGGTACCTTATTGATCAATTCTGAAGACACAGGTCATTGAGTGCTTGGATTTAACAGTTTTATTTTGGAGTGAGATACACCTATTGGGGGTATCCACTCACAGTCCTAGAGGACCACAGGTGGCTGCAGGTTTTAACTCCATTATTCCAGCCAATTCATTCATTTTATTTTAATCACACTGAACAGGCTAAAGAGGTTGTGCGCGTAGGCAGTGCACGTAGTGACCACAGGACTGGACAAAGCACTTCAAATAGAATTTTAAAGCTAATGAGTTGGTCTAAACACACACCATTGGCTACTTACATCAAAACATTACATTACACTGGTGTGTCACATGTCTAAATAAAATGTTTCTCTATCAAACCAATTTTACCTTATCAATAGTACACTACTACTGCTGCTAATTCAATGATGGTCCGTCTTGTTAAGTAACATAGGCAATGTCTCTCCCTATATAGGCAGATAGCATTGTGCTCCCAATAACACTGGCAATAAGGTCATTTAAACAGGGCAGCTGCTGTTCATTTTGTCCTCTCCAGCTGCACCAGTTTTCCCAGTTATAAAATGTATCCTTTGTTTGGATGCCTTTTAATTGTACACCCTGCTCTTTTACGCATTTATTAACTAAATATTAAATGCCAGTGTTTCATTCTCAAAATGGCACATTCATGAGTGAACCTATTCTAAAAAAATAAATATATTTGTTCATAATAAGACTTGGTGTACACTGGATTGTAATTGTAGATCAGAGCTTTGGATTCCTCCTCCTCATTTGGAAATCTGTGAAAATTTTTCCTCGCTGTAAATGAAAAAAAATTCAATTAGTAGTAAATGTGAAACTGTGTAAAGTCTGTTTCATAAAAGATCTGCAGGTTATTGACAAAAAAGGCTAGATAAATGACTAGCAATACATTAGGCTGGAAGACCAATAGCATGGTATACAGACCAAGTAGCACGAAGCTAACCAGACCATGGAACTGTTCAGTTAATTCACTTCCTGAGCGATTCTACTAGGAAGAGCTCACGACCGTCATGGAACATCCAGGACGCGCCACTGGATCGACCTGAATACTTTTCCTCATCTTCTGCCTCTACACAACACAAACCTATTAACTCCTCCTACTTTCATTACAATTACCTTCGTTAACGAAGAAGTCGGCTGTGAAAAACGTGACCTTCATTGCTGATGGCAAGTGTGGAAAAAAAGGTCTACTCCACTCGAAGGTGTTCTTCTCAGCATGCCACTGGGTTCCATAAAACGGAAAGTCCTTTGCTGCAGAAGTGAACATTAATCACCAGCAGACAATGTGTTTAACTGCATTAACTGAATATAAGTATTCTGCTAAGCACAGCATTGTTTAAACTTAAATACTTTGCGTTTACAATCGGTTTGATTTTACCTTTTAGGGGTATTCCAGAAAGCAGGTTTAACAAGTTACCCTGATCTGTTAACCTCAAACTTGGGATGTTCCCTTGCAGAAAACAAGGTTACAATTCATGCTAACTGAGTCATAAAAGCAATTTACACACAATTAAACCTGCAGGACAGAAGTTTAGGTCACTGAAACCCTAGGTTTATAGGCAGGGCTATAGCAGAGCAGCCAGCATTCAGCTGTCGAAAAGTCATACCTGTTCAAACAAAAAAAAGAGTCTAGTAAATATACCCTAATGATTAGCAAGGTGCTATGTCGCAAGAGGGTCATTAAACCACCATTAGATATTCTTGTACTTCCAGATGAATATCTGCAAGCAAAATTAGCGGTTTTCATGCAAGTCTATTCTTTTGTAAATTTTGATCTGTACTTTGCATACAGAGGTATTAACACATCCAATTTTGAAATGACTGCATATTTTCAACAAACAAACTCACATGGAAAATGGTGTGCCTCTGAGCAAGACACTCAGTGTTGGCTCCCAAGCCCTGAAAAATGGCTGCCTGCAGCTCCCCCAGGGGATGGGTTAAATGCCCATAACAAATCTCCCTGTTGTGGGACTATTAAGGAATTAATAAAATAAAATAAAAATAAATTAAATTAAAAATAAATAAACCAAGCAATGATCTGATGTTGTGTTTTCCATACAGTACAGGGTGAACAGACATGACAGCTGAGTCCTTTTTGTTTTTATTACCATTTTCCATATTACAAATTTTTCAGAATTGGGATGTAACTCAAAATTATACTGTAATCAGTAATATCATACATTTGAATCATTATTTATAATAAAATTTTTTTCTGGTGTTCCCTTCACTTCAGAAACCCATGGTCACCTTCTGGCTTGTGAACACCAGTACTCGAGTTGAGGGGGGATGAGGGGGGGATGGCATCGCCCCCGAGGTGGGGGCGGTCGAAGGCGGGCGGGGGGGGGGGGGGGGGGGGGGGGCGGGGGGGGGGGGGGGGGGGGGGGGGGGGG
>JABJVR010002996.1:0-16523 GCA_025773905.1 Chitala chitala | reverse complement strand
GTGAGTGAGTGAGTGAGTGAGTGAGTGAGTGAGTGAGTGAGTGAGTGAGTGAGTGAGTGAGTGAGTGAGTGAGTGAAAGAAATTCAAAAAGTTTTCTATTCGATTTGGAGACTCTGGAACCCTTCATAGGTAACTAAGCATCAGTTCCCAATCTTTGGATTGTCTAATACAAAAATGGGGTCATGAGAAAATGGGTATTTATAGATTTTTTTTTTAAATTATCGTGTAAATATTAAAGTAATACATATATTAATAAAATTGATGACAAGGGACTGAGATATTATCAAAAGTATGTCTGAAATTAGAAGGAATTGCCAACTAGTGGTAATGTCCTTGGCGGCAGGTGCCAAGGACCGGCTGGACAGCGTGACTTTCAGACGAGCCCAGCATGTGATTGAGGAGATTGAGCGCACTGTGCAGGCAGCTGAGGCACTGAAACGTGCAGGATACAGAGAGTTTGGAAAATTCATGGTCGACAGCCATAACTCGCTGAGGTAATAATTATGTTGAATGTGATGTGTTAACTCGCAAGATGTCAGTGGCTCACAAAAAGTATAGAGTGCATTATTTTTACTAAGATATCTGGTATAGTTTAAGCATTGCATACAAATTAGCTGTTTAGTACTTTAAGGACCTATGCCATGGTTAAGAACTTATGGAGGTATTTCACCTACTAGTTACAGAAGTATTTCACCTACTTACTTTACCCATAAAAGTAAAACCCTGTAACTGGGAAAACAACTTGCAAAGAACATGTTGGTTTCATAATATAACATGTATAGCATAAAAATTTAGTTTTTACATAGGTTAACCATTTTCTTATTAAAGCACTTTTACTGTACTTCATTCAGTTTGACATACTGTAGCTAGAGGGCAAAATTTAAGAGTAACACAAGCTAAATCTCATCAAAAGAAACCGAACAGTATTTGTGAATAAGCCACTGAGCAGCATGCATGGTCTCTGTGTGTTTGTTCTGCTGAAAGGGACCAGTATGAGGTCAGCTGCAAGGAACTAGATGAACTTGTTTCTGCTGCGTTGGAGGTGGAGGGGGTGTATGGATCTCGCATGACTGGTGGGGGATTTGGTGGGTGCACGGTTACCCTGCTGGAAGCCAGTGCCGTAAACAGAACCATCCAGCACATCAAGGTGACTTCCCTTGGTGGTTTACTTCCTTATTTTATGACTGTGATGGAACAACTGACTGAAGTGGGTTTTTTATTTCATTCCCTTAACAGGAACAATACAGCGGATCACCAACCTTTTACGTTACTACTCCCTCTGAAGGAGCACGGGTCCTCAGCCTTTGAAAAACCATTCCTATTCATACTACGTCATGCATTTTTAAAGGATTTACGGTGCACACATACTTGTGTCTGTGGTTACATGTTCAGGCATTTTACAATTACTACTTTAACCACACATTAATTACAATTTCTGTTAATTAAAATTTGCTAAGATGTTTAAAAATCATTTGACTTAGTAGTGTAAATTATTTTTGTTTATGCAAATTGTATTTATAAATTAATCACACATAACACACACAACATTCCCAAAACATGGTTAATGACTTGTGTGTCTTTGTTTGCATGATTCATTTTTCTCCATTGAGGCATACAGTATTATAGAAATATAAAATCAGACTTCAGGCGCTAAACTAACAATTTAGTTTAACAAATTTTCATTCAACAATATATTTTATTAAAAAATCTGAACTTTTTTTTTTTTAAACAACATTACTATTTTTATTCACCTAGGTAATAAGTTTAGGTTAAAATGTAATCGATTCAAGTGAAATTGATTTTAACTTTTTTTACTGACAATTTTTGTGATGTGATGTCGGTAACATTACAGCCTTTTGTTACATGGAGAAACAAAAAAAAATCCTGCTTTAAAAAATAAATAAATAAATAAATAAATAAAAGCGTACACGTTGGTCATGGGCGTTTAGCAGGATGAACCGAAACGCGAAGCTCATATGCATAAGAACAGAGGCGTTTGTTTCTGGGCTGGTAAACAGAAACGATCCCGGAAGCGGAGCTTGAAGGAGGAGCCGATTAAGGCGAGTCAAGCGGAGACCTCAAAGCGGGTAAGGGCCAGCAGGAAACACCGAGGCTGCCGTCCGGCAACCAAACTAAATAAAAGTGAAGCGGCCAGAGCCTCAGTGAGCACAAGTTTGGGTGTGGAAGTCGCAGCTATTCGCAGATTTCTTTTCAAACTCTGGGGATCAGAAAGCGGAGCGGAAGGCGGTGGGAAAGTGAGTGGAGCCGGGGTGTAAGGCAGCTGCCGCCGCCGCAAACCAGGTGAGCCGGTCGGCGGGCCCGCAGAAAGTGGCCCCTCCACAGGTGAACCGCGCACTTCTGCCAAAACGGCAGCTACGGGGAGGTGAGAAGCGTGTAGCGATTAGTGAGCAGAGGCTCTTGGAGCTGCATATCGGCTCGCTTGGCTACGGCTGCAGGGTAAACAGGAGGCACCGGGCTCGCCTGTGGTGTAGGCAGTGCAGACGCAAGCAGCCTAATGGATCACGCAGTGCTGCTCAGATAGGATCTTTCTGCACTTTGTTGGGTAATAAGTAACTCATCTGAAGGCCAGCGTTGTGCACTTTGGCTTCTTTCATCTCGGATTGATTTAGGCGGTAACGAAACGTTTAACGGGCTGGTTACCCGTCCATGAGAAGTCGGGACCCGCTGCATTTTCTGGATCATCTTGGCATTTCGGGTCCCGTGGTGCTGCTGGTGGAAAATAAGTTTTCTAGAGGTCGTTTAGCTAACCTGATTACGAATAACTTTGCACTTTGGGGGTAGCAGACCCTTACTTCACCGTACGGGACAACGTGTAGAATGGATATTGTAAACGGCGAAGTGTTTTACACGTACTATTGTAAACGTGTAAAATGTAATGGAGGGGGGACAGCAGCACGAACGAGGCGTGTCGCCTTTGGCGACGGGACAGTTTGAATGGGCGAGCGTGTTGGTTTCACCATGCCCGTCTTACCAGCTGCTTCGATGTGTCTTACAGGGGTTGTACACTGGTTTGTCTGGTTACCGTTGTGGGTGATTGGTATGCTAACAGAGTACTCGCTGCTTTGTAATCTCAGTGAGTTTTTAGATACGCACCTGTGTTTCACACGAGGGTCTTCGATCGTGAGAGAGTATAAATATTGTCGACAGTAAATGTAACTTTGTTACTGTGCAGCTGCTGCGGTTCGAATTACGGTACGACTTCAGACACCAGTACTGTGTGTGTTCTACTTACAAGGCTGTGGTGGTAAGTTCTCCATTCAAGCTTTAAAATCAATAACCCACATAACAATATCTTGACCATCTTGAACAGTTAAGACTTTGTGAAACCACACTTTCAGTAGCAGTAGACAGGAAGTCAGTCTTTTTAAAATTCCTTTTAACTTTACTGAATTTAATTATTCAAAGTTAATTTCAGAACAGTATTCAAAGGTAGTCCTTTTCCAATGGCTAAAGTTTACTTTCAGCTAATTGCCATCTTTCTGAAATTGCTGGAAAGGTACAGTTTGCGAACTTGCATCCTGTCAGCCACACCCAAAAACGAACATCTGTATTAGTCATTTTTAAAAATGCATCACTTTACAAAAGCTAAAAATGTTCAGTTTGTTCATGAACACGTTTTGTTCCTTTGACCATCATAATATGTGCATTCTATAATAGATTCAAGGTAGTCCCATCGACAGGATGACAATATGTGTACTCAGAGCACCAGAAAACATATGTCACTATATTCCATGCAATGGGAAATGTTTTTAGCACCTACTGGTAACCTGTCTGCTTGAAAGTGTTTTCGTATTTTAGCTGATTAAAAAAATTGTGTGTACTGGAACAACAGGATTTGTAAATCGGCAGCCCGTTTTCCTGAAGTTGTCCTTTGTGGTGGTTAGACTGGTTTTCTGTTGTATGTAAATTTATTTTTGCAGGTGAGATTACATCCTTACTGATCTTGCTCTTCCAGAGTAACTGTCTATTTAATTTCTGTGACAACCCGAGAAGTTTCCTTTTCGCGGTTGTTTTGTGCGGAAATCCTGGGCCCATTGTTGGAATATTTCAAATGCCATGCCTTTGTAGGATATCTTGCCCAAATCTGTTGTAAACGACTGTTGCTTTTATTATTTCCCATTTTGGCAAGGGAATGTTGGGTGGGTTTGTGAGGTATTCCAAAGCAGTTATCTTTTTTTAAAATAAACTTCATGGGTCTGAAACTTTAAATGTGACAGTATGAGGTTTTGTAGTGCTCTTTGCAGGTGTCTATTTTATTCGTAATTTTTTCCATGTAGTTGTTATAGTACACATATGGGATACAGCTTGTAGACCATGCACTTGGAAACTGCCTACTGTTGTTTAATCAGTGTGGGTATTGTTAACCTGTCTGCTGTATTTTCTCTGACTTGCACAGTGACTTCTTCCTGGACTGAAGATGTTCAGTTTGATTGTTCTCATTGATTATCTGTTATAACCTTTAACTATAGTCTTGTGTATTGACTTTTTTCCTTCAAGTTCTGCTTTGTGTGTTTTTAGTCATGTGGAAAATGTATGTATATTCCGCTTTAATTCTACAGTCAGGATAAAATCATTGTTTAAATTAGGTGTTTTATGTTCAGCAAAGTCTACTTAGTAAAATATCTCAGTTTGGATACATTTTTAAAATGTCATTCACATTTGCTGTCTGATAAAAGCAACTTTTTTTGTTCTTTAATAACACTTGCCATTGTGACATCCAGTGATGTTGAGAGGAAGATGATTTCTGCAAATGGAATTGCCTATAATTGGACTGATTGTTCATCATAATGAGTCAAGGGCTGTATGTGCACTTTTCAACACAAGGTCACCAACCCTTTCAGCTCAAATTGAAATAAATTAGGAGTATTCATCTGATGTTTAAAAAAGTCATGCATTTCAGAAGTTAATGAAATCTTTAAAAATCCCCTCCCCTTGAAGCTCTCAATATATGTATGTTGTCTTGGTAAGGAATTTCAACTACCTTTGTAGTGTAAGCCAGAAAAGGCTCATCTTTATAGGGAAATGCATGAATCAAATGAACTATATGTTTGACTTAATTTATATATGTGGTGTTCTTGTCATTTGTTTGATACGACTTGCTCAACTATGTGCTGGGGTTAGTTTGCTTACATGTCAGCCAGTGTGTTGATGCATGTAGAAGAGAAGTATAGTGGAGTAATTAGTGTTTGGAAGCACTTATGGCCATAGATATTAAGTTTAACTAGTAATTTGGTTTATGCAATGTAGAAATTGCCTTTTAATTGCTTGGTTTAAATCCCACATACTGCTAGTGAAAGCTAGTTTAAGAATGTTAGGTGCGTGACATGTAACTGAATTTGAGAATGTGGTGGGAATTTGGGTTTGTGCCTCTTTGAGAGCCATCTGCAGCCTCTGGCACATTGAGCTTTCTTCGTGCAGGATTTCAGGGTAAGGCTGCTGTTCTGAGCTGGCTACAGCAGCATCATAAGGAGTGTCCCGTTGGATGGGGCGATGGATGGCTTGGGTAAAGTGACTCTGTATGCGAGCAGCCACACGTGCTACGTTAGCACAGCTGAGTAATTTTGGAAATATGTGCACATCTAGTCGTCAGGGCTAGGTTGGGAAAGCCTGGTCTGCTATGACTCAAGTCAGACAGTTGGTTGAGTCAGAATTCCTATGCCGTCTGAGATTATCAAGCAAACATGCATGCGGGCATTGTTTTGGTTGGGACATGTCATGAAAAGCTGAGGTTTGTCACTTTGTCCCTACAGTTTGTACTCGAGCAGATGTTTTCCCTCATAACTGTGACAGTTAGGTCAAAACGTTTTTATTGCCTGCACAGTGGTGAAGGTGCTGTGTGTTTTCTCATGTTTACCCTAAATCCATAGAGGAGGTCCAGAACCATTGGTCCGATGAGTTTTGGAGCACCGGGTGGTTGGACGTGTGTTCGTTGGGCTGTGTGTAATGTTTGTCTGCGTTCTTTCCTGTAGCAGCAGTGCTAATGACAACAACATGGGAGTGAGTGATGAAATTCCCAAGAAGAGCAAATGAGACAGGGTGACATCCTTGTGAAATTCTGTTAGGTATCGCTCGCGTGTAATTACCTTTCTCTGGAAGTGAAAAATCTAATTCTGGCATGCAGCATGAAAATTTGACAACATCGCTTAGGCTGATACAGATGGTCCCCAAGTTACGATGGTTTGACTTACGATTTTTCGATCTTACAATAATGATACGACAACTGTAAAATTACGTTTTCACGCAGCAGGCAAATGCGGTACGATACGTTGGAACGCTGCCAAGTTGTCCCGCCTTGTGAGATGCCTTACTCTTGCCAGCGATTAACAGAGTTCAGTTGTCTCAGTGTTAGAGCACATGTTTTATATATATATATATATAATAAAATTTCAAATTACAATGGGGTCGTCATAATACATCTCCGTTGTAAGTCGGGGTCTACCTGTATAAGGGCAAACCAGGATGTGAAATGTAATTTCGCTTACTTTTGTTATGCAGTAACAGTATGTATTACACAGTATGTAAATATAAATAAAAAACACATCAGATTGTTGGTGAAAGACAATTCATGTTCAAATAAATGTTTAATGACTTTAATGATAGTCCATAGTGTGTTTACAATGATGTTGCGCCCAATTAAAATTTAACTGAACTATACTATAACTTTGATGCTTAAGTCTTGCTTCACGTTGTTTGCTTTGTATGATGACTGACTTCCACCCCATATAGCATCACAAAACTGTTTAAATGAAAAGTGGAATGTTTTAATGAGTGTCACAACTATCTGGAATGAAAACAATGTTTGTAAATGTAGACTTGCATTATATATAGGTTATATAGTATAGACATTATGTACTTGATCATCTTTCTTATCCTTTCTTATAGGCAGAGTACAAATAAGTGTTCTAATTTAAGGGGGAGCTCATTGCCTATATAGACACTTTTGGTTGGATTGAAGGAGTTAAGGCTGTGTCTCTCGTGTGTATGTGGTAACTAGCGTTTAGAGAAGTCAATAAAGGTGTGGTACCTTTCCTGTTAGATGCAAGCAAGTAATGTGCAAACTGACAAAGGGTTTAAACATGAGCTTTTTTTGAAGAGAGTGTCTGAATAAAGGCTGTTGTACAAGCTACAAGGAAGTTGCGTATTCATACAATCTGTAATTTTTATGGCCAGAAATTGACATCTCCCAAGGGCTAATATTCTGGATGTAATTTGTGTCCACAGTAACTTCCTTTACATTAAAAAAAAAAAACTACGTCCTCCTCCGCAACCATGTTAACTTAGTAATCAATGCAACAGGTGCATTAGCATGTGTCATGTGAGGGCATATGATTCATTATGTCATTTTTACAACCATTCCCCTAGAAAGTACTGAGAAGTCCTAAAAAGCACATAGGCTGTGGTTTGTGCATTCACAGCCCAGTTGGAATTTTCTTCTGTTTTGAGGAGAAAGGCAAAGCGTCTTTGAACGTGACGCATAACTGCGCCGATTTGCCGCAAGCCAGATGGTCCCACTTCCCGAGGCCGCCGGGCCGCCTGGCCTTGCTGCTGTGAAGGGGCTGTATTTGCGACAGGTGTTCTTATCAGCTGCTGTTTGTGCAGGAGGAGCGAGGCCTGATGGTGCGCCTGTGTGTGGAAGGTGAACAATGCACTCTTCAGCAGACCTCCTTGTGTCCCCTGACCTCAGTGCTCTGCTTTGAGATGAGTGGCCACAAGAGGCCAGGGAAGTTATGGGAGCTGAGGGGAGCTGAGGGGAGCTGAGGGGGGCAGGGGGGGATGGGCAAGTTTGCAGCTATGAAAGTGCTGCCTGTTATTTATTTATTTTTATTTATTTCTCCTCTCCTTTTTGAAGGAATGGCTATAATATATTTCAGCTTGGTTATGTTTCAAAATGACTCGTATTTGATGCACTTAAGGTAGTATCCTGTTCTGCGCACATCAGTGATTAATTTCACGTGTCACTGTCACGCCATCTCCATTTTCAGAAAACTTTTTTTATTTTTTTCTATAAAGATATTTAAATTTTTATATCCTTTTTCCTGCACTCTTTCCTTCCGCCCTGACGCCCCCGTCCCCCACAAACGGCCAAGTACTCATCCTGCTTCCTTTTTCTGCCCTTCAGGAAGCGCAGTGTGAGGGTGCAGCTGGGATAGACGCGGCGCGGGAGGATGAGGAGGTTTCGGCGACACGGGCAGGAGTCGCACAGAGACAAGCTTAAACAGGAGCTCTACCAGTTTAACAAGGTACGGTGCCAAATCTGCTTCTTACTGGCAGGGCTAAGGGACACACCAGCAGGCATTATTACAACAGTGTTCATTCCCAACAGCTCTTCCCTGCTTGCTTTGCATATCGCATGTGATTAGCGTTCATTTCCTGCACTGTGTGTTACCTAGATTCTGATTGCAGTGTTGATGTTTTTTCTTTTCCTTTTCTCACCATCCTGTCTCACCCTTGTCTGTCTTCCACAGACTGTGGAGCATGGCTTCCCCCACCAGCCCAGTGCTCTGGGATACAGCCCCAGCCTCCAGCTCCTGGCTATTGGGACTCGCTCGGGTGCCATTAAACTGTATCTTTCCCTCATTAAATCCGTGTCCAGTGTTGCCTCGTGGGATTAGTGGGGCTTGTCACTGAGGAGGGGCTACTGTTGTGTTTCTGTTGAGCTCCTGTATTTTGTGTTTGAGCTCTTAATTGTAGCCTTCTCTGTTTGGTAAATTTTGTGTGGGAACACTTGCTCCCGCTCTCTTAAACAACTTTAATTGTTTGTTTAATTTAATATCGGCGTGAATGGACGTCTGTGGAACGGTGTGCGTGTGTGTGTTCACTTTCCCATGGAATAGTACAATTCACCTCTGTCATGGTGGAATTGGCTTCAGGCTTTCCCATAATGCCGGTTGCTCAAAATGCAGTGGAACCTGTCAGAATACCTGCATGTGTGACACAGAAGTGCTCTGTTAGCTCTTGCCTTTCTGGGTGAGAAAACGCAGCTCCCATGCTGATTTTGTTCACAGGAAATGGGGATTTACCAGCAACAATATTGTGCCTGTAAATAGACCTGCATTTTATGGGTTGCAGTGTGTGGGTATTTATTCATAAAATCTGTGATCTGGAGAAGTCAGAACGACCTGCTGTGTCTGCTTTTCCTGTGTGTGCGTGCATGTGTGCGTGTGTGCTTTTGCTTAGCTAACGGTATGTAATCCAGCGTGGCTCTCTGCCCGTGTTCCCTCTTGCGGTGCAACGGTGCTGGGAGCGCATGGCTATGCAAGCCATTCTTCTTTGCGTTTTCCTGAGCGTGACGTCAGCTACGGCGCCCCGGGTGTGGAGTTCATGGGGCTGCACGAAGAGAACGCGGCCATCACACAGGTGCACTTCCTGCCACGCTTGGTGAGTGACGCAGCAGCAGCCCCCTGTAGGGCGACGGCTCTCACACAGAGCACAATATAAATGCCACGATTCTGAGAGCAAGTGTTTGAGTGGGATGTGGTTAAAGGCGATCGACTTTATAAAGCAATCCAGACGTGCAAGCTGAGTGCATTACTAGTATACATGTTTTGCTATTTTTCTGATTCAGTTGCACTGTGTGGTCACCCTTTGTGGCTTGTTTGCTTATGTTCGTGTACACCCCCCCCTTTTGGCAGGCAGAGCTTGTGACACTGCTCGATGACAATAGTCTGCATATGTGGACGCTTAGGGCGCACCAGGGTGTCTCAGAGCTGCTGGAGATTGGGCGCTTCATGTTATCTGGGCCTCCAGGGTGGGTCTGTGGAGGTTATTGCTCCATTTCTTATACACTTGAGCGCACACACACACACACACACACACACACACACACACACTTACCTGACCTTGCTAAAACTATTACTTAATGATTGTTTTTTTCAATTTAAAAGTTTGAGTAAATGAATGCATACCACAGCACGTAGGATGCTATATGTGCTCTCTAGGCTGTGATACCAACTCATGTAGATTTGCCAATGCTGAACAGCAGAATATCAGGTTCCACTCCAGCATCCATACCCCCACACAGTGCAAAAACACAAGCACTAATTGCATATACAGGGCTAACTCGGGAGCTGCTTCCTGTGCTGCTCCTCCAGGGCCCCCCCGAGTGTGACCCGCGTTACGGCTGTGCTGGCGCACTCCTCTGCCGAGCTTCTGCTGCTTGGCACCGAGGGGGGACACGTGTTTGTGGTGGTGGTGCCCGGCTTCCAGGAGCTGGAGGACAAGAACATCAGTGTGGAGTCCGTGCAGAGCCGGTGAGCGCCGCCTTCACCAAGGGCTGAGGTCAAACGCGATCGATTGCTGGGATGAATGAGGGAGGCTTGGCTTCATGCCGAAGTCCTGCTCAAACCAGAGCAGTCCAGCAGCCTTGGTTTCTCATAGTGTGGACCCTTATCTGAAGCGTTCAATTAGTTTTGCACATTAAATGTGCTCAAGTTGTCTAATTTACAATTTAATAGGTACAGTAAATGACTTTGGGAACGCTTTTAATTATCTTTGCCTTGTTAAATTACTCAACGTGCCCTCTTAAACTTTATAAGCAACAGCCAAAAAAGTGTCTGAAGGGTTTATAGCTGGTTTGCAAAGTACAAGGCTTGCCTACTTGTATGACTTGTGAAATACGCTCATTACTTTGCTTTGTCCTGTTGTTGCCCTAGCATTGTCTTTGTATAGCTACAGAACTCTTATGTTGGGTGTAATTTCATGCCAGCATTGAACTGGTACCGGTACTTTGGTAAACTGTGCAGTAGAAATAATCCGAATAATCTGACTAGAATCTGATAAAAAGTGGTTTCAACTCTAGCAAATAGATGGATACTGGTTCACCTGTTGTAACGGAAACAGATTCTTGTGCTAGTTCTTCTTCAACGTCTTTTCAACATCCTGCTCTTTTTCTTTTTTTCCCAGGGTTCCAGAGGACTACATTGGCCGCAGAAACCTTGAGGGTGTGGAAGCTCTCCAGGAGAACCCTCTAAACCCTCGGCAAGTGCTGGTGGGCTACGGGCGTGGCCTCATGGTATTGTGGGACCTGGATTCGAAGTGCACCGTGCAGCAGTTCCTGGGCACACAGGTACTTCGGTGATGACATCACACCTTAACATATTGAAGTAGCATACCTTTTGGAAAGTCGTGTGTCAGCATGTCACATTTCTAGATTAAAGAGTTGTGGATGTGTGTACGATTGACTGCTGTAATGTGGATCTAGTTTTTGTGATGATGGCAAAGACACGGGTTTTATGTGCGTGGTTCTGTTTTCTCAGCAGTTGGAGAGCATGTGGTGGGTACAAGATGGTGGGTGCATTCTCAGTTCCCATAGCGATGGTAGCTACTGTCAGTGGAAGGTTGGCGATGAGGAAAATCAGATCACGCCCAACAAAATGGAAACCCCTTATGGTGAGCATCTCTCTGTTTCTGACACGGGAAGTCCGTGAGACTTGGACAATAGACATTGTTGTTGACTGTTATCTTCTCTGGTAGGTTCCTTCCCTTGCAAAGCAATTTCCAAGGTGCTACATGTATCGTCTTCAAAAGGGTAAGAACCTGACTGAGTGCCGGATGTGTCCTTTTTAGTCAATTGTAGCAGACAGTGATGTATGAAACATCTTGCTGATGTGTCAGTGTTTGCTTTGGGCTTTGGTCGGAAAGTGTACTAGATTTGTTAACTGTGTAACTGGGAAAAATTTGACTGTTCTGTTAGGCCTTTTATTCTTGTCCATATTTATCACACTTTTTTTTTTTTTTTTTTTTTTTTATATAACCCCTGACCTTTGCACACTGTATATGTTGCTCTTATTTGTTTTGTGTGTTCTGTTTATCCAGTTTTGTGTAGTTTTTTTTGTCTCAGTTGTCGTTGTCACTGTTTACATATAAATACTGCCAATACAGGAATAGCGTCTGTATTGTAGTCATACCTAGGTTTACCACACATGTAAATTTCCCGTCCACCCAGGGCATGTTCATAGCTGCAGTAGCCTTAACGAGGAACCTTGTTAAAAAGTTGCATCCTCCCCTCCTCCTTTTTAGGCCCCCGTTTTTGATCTTCAGTGGTGGTATGCCGCGGGCCAGCTACGGCGACCGCCACTGCATATCGGTCATCAATGGCAAGACCCACGTGGCTTTAGACTTCACATCACGCATCATTGACTTCTTCGTCATCAGAGACGGGGAGTGGCACGCAGGTATGTGGGCGACCTTAGGTGCTGAATTTCACCTACGCTGTTGTGCAACACAGAAGGAATCCCACGCAAATGTCTTGTCAGGCTGAGTTGTGTTGTGATGAAGTAGTTGACAGAATAGATAATATTCTTAGCTACATGCTGATTTTATAAACATCAGTTTGTACTGTGTGACTGTCAGCATTGTGGTAACGTATCATTAGCATGTCTAAGTAACTTGGCAGGGCTGATAGAACTAAGCAGTGATGTTCATTTGGATCAGTGGTGTTTTCGTAGATTTTCAGTGTTGTAGATTGTATACATTTCTGTGTTCAGTTTGTCAGAACTGACAAACTAGCGTATGTCCTCTTCAAACATGGGTGAAAAGGAAGGACTTCTCATTTTAGTACTACATTTTGTTCTATGCAAATGTCACATTTACATGGTTTTTATTTATTTATTTTATTATTATTATTATTTTTTTTAATAGAATGCGCTGTTTTGTGTCACATGAGGTTTATAATGGTAATCCAAGTAGACCGTCTAATGTGGCCTAATCTGTTCATCGAAATTTTCTGCTCGACTGTTTCTGAAAAAATTAAGAATTGCTCTATAGAATTGCTAGTCTGACCTGAAGTACCATTTTTAAAACCCAGAGAAACTGAGATATCAGCTGGAGAGTTTGCTTAAGTTTCCAGCTACAGGTGAAAAGAATTTAAACCCGAAGTGTTTCCTCTACCAGCTGGCTACACAGATGGGTGAGAACTGAGTATTAGGAGCCTGCTTTCAAGTTCAGTAAATCTGCTTAAGTTCTTTTCTCAAGGGTGTAACAGCAATGCAGTTCTGAGAACTCAACTCATCTTTACTGGCTCTTTTTAACAGCTGCAAGTTGTACAGAGTGCTAATTTGTGCGCTCCCTTTGGTTTTTGTTTGGGGAAATTGAAATGTGTACATGAATTCATCAACAAAAATTTCAGCAACCACGTGTGGTAAGAGCTGAACTCTGCCAGTGTGGAGAATAACATGAGACCCACTTTCAAATGCAGTGGTTCTCCTATGTTTTGAGATGGCGTGTTCCCATCAGGCACTGGTGTTCTTGGTGTAGTGTATGGTAGGGCAAATGCAGGCCAGTATTAAGGAATTTTAGGGGAAAGACTCCAAGCATGAGTCACAGTTAAAAATGAAGCGTGGATGGATCCATCAACAAGTCAGTGATCCCATACATAAGGCTATATGAGCAGAAAAATGATTTCAAAAGAAGAAAAGTAAACATTTTACCAAGGCGTTCTTTGTCGCCAGACTTAAATATAACAAAAAATGTCTGGACAGAGCTGATGAAGGCTGTATGACATATGGCCAACATAACCCTGTAGAACTAGAGCAGACGTGTAATTCCTTCTGGTTGCCAGCAGACAGCTCCATCATTAAGGCTTCCTTAATGTTAAGGCCTGTGCTTGATACCTACAGCTGCTATTTTATTTAGATAGCAGTAAGCCTTGTGGAGCTGTGCTTTTCATTGCTGCTTATCAGGTACATAACGATCAGCTGGGAAAAGTAAATCGGGGCAAATTTTGATCCTGAGCCCACACAGTACATGGATGAAATGACAATAACTTAAGGTTGTGCCGTAATACTCAGCTACAGATTGAATTAGCAATCAGTTAATTGGATCAGTTACTGTTTGTTAATAGTTGAGCACAAAACAGATTCAGGAAGGCGTGTGATTAGCCGGCGCCTCCACAGGAAGCCAAGATCCAAGCGCGCTGGTGGTGCTGGTGGAGGAGGAGCTGGTGGTGGTGGACCTGGTGTCAGAAGGCTGGCCGGTGATCCAGACGCCGTACCTGGCCCCGTTGCACTGCTCAGCCATCACCTGCTCGCACCACGTGTCGGGCATCCCGCTGAAGCTGTGGGAGCGCGTGCGGGCCGCCGGACAGCTGCAGAACACCCACTACTCGCACAGGGTAGGCTCATGCTATCGCTGGCTTCTCTGTCAGTGGATGGTGAATGACTGCATTTAAGAAGTGAAACATCCTTTGTTGTCTTCAGCCATGGCCATTGAATGGAGGTCAGAACCTGTGCCCTGACCCACCCCAGAGGGATCTGCTGCTCACAGGGTATGTACCTGCTTCTCTCACCTTCTCTTTAGCCACTCGGTGTGCACAGTATAGAGGTGTGTAAAGACCTTGCCTTTGGTGGTACCTCACTCGTATGTCTCAGACTGGCTCAAACTCCCCGCTCGCCCCCTGCAGGCACGAAGATGGCACGGTCCGCTTCTGGGACGCCTCAGGGGTGTGCCTCTATCCCATGTACAAACTGAGCACGGCCAGCGTCTTTCACACAGACGCCGACCCCAATGACAACATGAACCAGGGCAACGAGGGGGAGTGGCCCCCCTTCCGGAAGGTAGGAGCTGGGAAGCAGGTGGAGGGGCCCCAGGGGGGCCGTTTTCAACCTGCTGTGTACAAACAAAGCTAGTCTGAGTCATTCCCTGTACAGCACATAAGCCCTCTGGTAGAAGCTGTATAGATTTTATGGGTCTGTTATGTTACAATAAAAATTTAAATCATACTTTATTGCACCTTGTCCTCGGTTCTTTAAAATACCACCTTGTGCTCTCTGTGCCTGCCCAGGTGGGCTGTTTCGACCCCTACAGCGACGACCCCCGGCTGGGCATCCAGAAGATCCATTTGTGCAAATACAGTGGATACCTGGCAGTTGCGGGCACAGCAGGACAGGTGAGTGCTGACGTGACCTTGGGCAGCTGTGTAGTTAACCCAGGCATGCACATAAAGAAATAAAGGTTATCACCCAGCCTCAAGCGTGAACGGCCAGATGTTTGTCTGAGTAGGAGAATGTTTCTCTCCCTTCTGGTTTGGTTTGTGGTAGTGTGTAATATGAATGCACCTAGGTGAAGCCATGGGCTACGGGGAAGGCTAATGTACCCTGTGAGAACTTTTGGATACCTTTCAAAGCAAATATTGCACAACTGTCGGTCTGTTTCGCAAGTGAAAAAGAGTAAAAAGTTAATAAATGAAAGATCTGTAAGGTAAAACCAGGGAAATTGCTGGCATTGTTGAAAGCTTGGTCTCTTTGTGACGAATGCCGGCAGTGTTACCTTCTCTGTGGTTCATAACCTGTGCATGCTGTGATATGTTGCCATTAGTAATGCACTAATATGAGAACTGTTGGCTGACATCAGTTGACAGTGAATTTGGGGGGGGGGGGATTCCAGGTGCCAGTTCTACATTTATTTTTATAATGAGCCTTTTTGTGTGCTGAAAGTATGTTCTTTTAACTGTAAGTCTATTCCTGAAGTTTTTTCAGTGATGGGACACGGTCGGGTCTCACCATTGGTTGATTTTTTTTTTTAATGTTGTTGATGAAGATTCTCAGTCTCCTATTTTATTGTTAGTTTAGTTATTATGCAGGCAGCACACTGACACGTCACGTCGGTCCTTCCTTGTGTCTGTTGATTGCCTAGATCCTGGTGCTGGAGCTGAACGATGAGTCACTGGAGCAGACGGTGGAGGGCGCACTGGTGGACCTGCTGCAGGGCCAGGAAGGCTTTCGCTGGAAGGGCCACACCCGGCTGGAGGAGCGGGAGGAGCCGGTGAACTTCCCTCCCGGCTTCCAACCCTTTGCCCTGGTGCAGTGCCAGCCCCCGGCCGTGGTCACGGCCCTCAACCTCCATTCGGAGTGGAAGCTCGTGGCCTTTGGGACCAGCCACGGATTTAGCCTGTATGACTACCAGCAGAAGAACGTCATCCTGGTCAGGTGAGGCCAGTTTGTAGGTATTACCGTGGCAACCTTTCACCTAGATGTTGCCAGGTAATATTAACACCCCAGGAGGGGAATGCCGTGGTCATTTTAATTAAATGTAAACCTCAGTCTGTTGAGCGAGCGTGTTAAGTATCGCTTGGGATATGATTAAGCCTGGCAGATTCTGTTCTGCAGACGCTTGGTCCAGTAAAACCCAGTGGCCACTTGTGATCAGTCCATGGGAAGTAAAATCCATGTGCTTCTGCACGTTCCCCTGTGTAGGTGCACACTGAACCCCAGTGATCAGCTAGCCCTGGAGGGCCCACTGTCCCGAGTCAAGTCTATCAAGAAGTCGCTGCGACAGTCTTTCCGCCGCATCCGCCGCAGCCGGGTCTCCATGCGCAAACAGCACAACGCTGCAAAGGTGAAGACCTGCCTGCACATCTACACTTTACGCTCGCCTTCAGCTGTTTTCTTGTACCAAGGCTTGACCTGGTTGAATTGGGATTGCATCTTCCACTTTGGGGGGGGGGGGGGGGGGGGGGGGGGGGGGGGGGGGGGGGGGGGGGGGGGGGGGGGGGGGGGGGGGGGGGG
>JABJVR010002995.1:0-16525 GCA_025773905.1 Chitala chitala | reverse complement strand
ATAAACAAATCAACATCTAAGGAAGATTCAAAGGCAAGTTTTGATGCTTGTGAAACATCTTTTTGGTACATTTTATACGTACTAATTTTTAAACATAACATTATTTTTAAAATACTGTTAAAATTTATGTGCCCAAGTTTGCTTTATTACACACTGATTTTTCGTCTAGTCTGCGTGTGAAAATGCTGCGAAGACAGGTGCCGGAGTAATCACTTTGGTTTGCAAAGATAAAAGACGGTACGTAAATTGATGTAATATAATTATTAAAATGAAACATTAAGGGGCAAAACATTAATATAATGTAATATAATTATTAAAATAAAACAGTAAGGGCATTTATCAACAGTTGAACAGTAAACCTGAAAACAGTTATTTACTGCAACAAATTCTGAGTACTTTATAACGTGTGTGTTCCAAATGGCCATGCCCGGTACCGACTTTTACGCCTTGATGTAAAGCGTCTCGTGCTCACTTGAGCCGCGCGACTTACAGTCTTTCCGCGTTCCTCGGGATTCCCTTCGGCACGCTCCTGAAGCTTTGACCCTGACAATCCACGTGAGAGCCGGAGCAGCTGCATTTGTGAGGGCATCCGTTCACGGCGACAGCGCAAAGCAATCCACACACAAAAACCCACATCCAGCGACGAGCCGGCGTCCGTCCAGTCTGCGCTGTCTGCTGCATGGTATCCGCGATAGGCAGCCTCTGATCACCAGATGAACACGCTGAAAACGTGCTCCACATAAACAATGACACAGTATCCCAGAGCAGCCGTTTGGTTGGTATCAGTGGAAACACGGAGGGAAACGAATTTATATGCAACCCGATGGATAAATTATTTATTGCAGTGGAGTAACTTTTCACACAAAACGGATGGAAATCTGCGCTCAGCCGCACTCGTAATCTGCTGTTTCAGCACCATCGAGACGAAGATAACGGGAAGAAGAGATCAGAGCAAGACAGCCATGAAAGTTCTTGAAAAATATTAAAAGTCTGCGAAAACTATGAGAAACTTGTGCTACAAATTTCCCGCATAATGCACTTTGTCCTCCGTGTAGTTTTAAAACTTGTGAGTAAAGTTAATTATAAAAGTAAAAAAATCAAGAAAACATTTTGTATACAAAAAAGTTTAAAGTTTCAAGTCCTCATGACAATCCCGTTAGAAGGAGTTCCACCTCTCTATTCCCATTGATAACTATGTTGAACACCAGACCGTCAATACAGTCCTTGACATGAACGTAGGCTGAAGTCAGAGCGGACCCACACACACCTCGCCTCCAGCCCACTAATTCTGTGCTCCACTTTCCTACTGGCTCGTGCCCCGCTGATGTCACTAAATTGCAGGGCAGACGTTCCTCAATTTCGAGTACTCTGCAGCTTTGCTGGCGGAAAGATAGAGCACCCCCCCCCCCCAAAAAAATAGGGTTAAGAGAAACGGTGAGAAAACTCAGGTATGCACAAATCGAGCTGACACTTTATGTTCTTAGTCGTCTTTACCCACAGACGTTAATCATGTGAAATATTCAGCGGAGCATTATTAAATTAAACGAGTCGCAATTAATGCCTGAAATGGAAGGAAAACTTAGACTGAAGCTTAATATCCAGTGTTGATTGTGATGTTTATATGACATTTAAAAGGTATGATTTTTATATCGAGCGATAAAGACGTACATTATGCATCCACACCAATTTACCTGTCTCCGTTACTCTGATAACAACACTGTTATCAATGCTGTGCGAACCGTCCCACTCTTACAGAAATACACTAAAGTGTCGCATAAAAATATCACATAATCATAATTATCATCAGTGTAAATGAAAGCACACCGACAGGTATCTTATACTGGAAGGCTGTTTCATATGTTTGGGTATAGTGATCATTTCTTAGACTTGGTATACGATATTCGGTTTACTTGTTTTAGTCCATGACTCAGATCTTTAATGATCGTCTTAGCGTTTCCAAACACAGGGCTGTTGTTATGGACATGAGCTGGTCAGAGAGGGTAACATGAGCTGTCCTCTGGTTCTGTTTTTCTGTATTTGTGTGATGTTTCTACAACGCCGCTGTCCGTTTTTCCCATGGTATGAAATCCCCATAATTTGACACCTCGTGGTATTCTGCTACAATGTTTCAAGACAATTACAGGAAATGAGAGTCGTGTTACCTTTAAAGCTAGTGTGTCATTAAAAAGCCACACCGATGGTATCAACCTGCCAGACAACGTTTTCCAGTCACTGTATGTGCAGTTTTGAGTGATATGGCTGTGTGACACGTACAGCCCGTAAGTGCGCTTGCTTGACAGTGGGCTCGGAGCGGAGCGGAGCTTTTCTCTGCTGCGGCGCCCTCTGTTGGTCTAATACCGCAATTGAACTCGAACACTTCATCAGTTCACGTTTGTTGGTCACCTTGATTTAACCTGTCGCTGGAAACGATGAAACATTGACCTTGTCATCAGGCCCATAACCCCACTGAACAGTGGTTTGTATGTGCAGCCATGCTGATTGGAAACGAATGCTTGCTTTTGCCAAACAAAGAAGGGAAGTGTGAGGATATGTCTTGTCAATGTGGAAAGCATGTGGCATGTCACATGAAATTTCCCATAAGCGTTTTTAATGCTGAAAGTGTGGCTTTTTAAACCACATTTTCTTACTTAAACTAACCTACAATCTGTGATGGGCTGGCCTCCTGTCCACGGTGTATGCTTCCTCTTGCCCTGGGCTGCCTGGCATAGGTTCCAGGCCATTTG
The DNA here is from genome assembly GCA_025773905.1 of Chitala chitala. Taxonomy (NCBI): domain Eukaryota; kingdom Metazoa; phylum Chordata; class Actinopteri; order Osteoglossiformes; family Notopteridae; genus Chitala; species Chitala chitala. The sequence continues at coordinate 13,781 of JABJVR010002995.1, read as the reverse complement.
CAATTCTTTTGAGACTGATTTGAAGGGAAACGGACCAATGGAGAGATGGACAAATTGATAACCTGCAATGCAATCTCCCGCTTAAGCCAGAGATGTCAAAAATGTTACCTGATAAGACAGGTGAGCCCATGACAACGGGAAAGCCTCTGGCTTTTTTCTTTTTTTTGTATCACATGAAGATGTTTCAGAAAGATGCCCAGTTCAAATGAACACCCCAAAAGACGTATCAGAATATATTTCGTTGTAATGTATATAAAACTGTAATGATGGAGCTGTAATTATGCAACCAGTGTGTATATTTAACAGGAATGGGAGCTATAATTGTAAGAAGAAGCCATCCTTAGATGCAGGAGGGGGTGTTTTCCTTGTTCTTTGCTTTAACTACCCTTAGTGATGGACGTTGTGCTGGATTCTAGCAACCCTAATATGTGAGGAAACAGTACTGAGAGCAGAGTGAGTCCAGTGACGTTGGGCTGTGAGGTTAAGGATTGTGTTAATGAGCATGAATAGGAAATGTGTGTGTGTGTGTGTGTGATCAATACAGAAGGAAATATAGCCACACTCTCCATCTTGTCTGAATGCTGATATTTCTGTGAGCCAACCAGAGGAGTCCCAGAACTTGAACTCGGTCCCCTCTGCGGCGAGGAGCCCTCCTCGCTGGTGTTAAACCCTTTTTGAGCTCGTGCTCCGCACACCCGGCTCAGGGACTCGTGAGAGGTGGGTCCACACCATCGGGGGAAACTTGGCTCAGGTAGCATCACTGGGCAGAAGTGGAGTGTGGCCAGAGGAAAGTGCCATTAGACATGAGCCCTACGCTTTAATGGAGCGCTTTAACAGAGACAGACACCCTAACTTTCCACCAATTACCTCAATTCATCTGCCTGTCCTGCGATGCCCCCCCCCCCCACCTCCCTCCAGCTAGGCAGAATTCCTGTCAGGCCACACGTTTCCTACTTTCTTCAGCTCTGCATGTCTTGCCTGTTGTCGTTGGTGATTCACGGTCTTGGTTCACTGAGATGATATGCCAAAGGCAGTTTGCTGGCAGTGCCCCCCCCAACATCCCATTTTATCCAAACGTGGAAAAATCATTCCGAGAGTTGGGACGTCAGCCCTGTCAGGCAGGGCAGCTCTCGAGGAGTATCGGTTTCAGGGTTAAGATAATGATTTTCTGCTCAAAAGAAACAAATCAGGGCATCTGTCCTCTGGTGTGAATTCCTCAGAGCTCCTAAGGGCTTAGCTAAGGAATAAGCAAGCAGACCTCGTGTGGGAAAGGGGCAGAGTTGGTCTTGTTGCCTGGTCACTGTTTACCTCCTGGGTGACCGATTTGAGGTGGTGGGAGGAATTGGGGGGGGACGGGCATTTAGCAGGGTGAGCCAGGGTCAGTGGAGTGACTCTCGCCATGGGACGTGGCAGACCGTGTCCAGGGCACCTGTGAAGGGGTGATGTCATGCTGCCACTGTACTGTGATCTCATGCTTTCAGCACAGAGTGGGGCTGCTAATCGACAGCACGTTTCAACTCATAAAGAAACAGCCTGGAGGTCCAGAGGTGTCAAAGTAAAGGGGTGTGTGAGGCTGGAGTGGCCAGTCGAGCCCACAGGGTACGGCGCTGAGAGAGGCTGCGCCGTTCATGTTACTGACTGTGAGGGTTGTACATAAAAACACAGAAGTGCGTTCTGATGTGTTCATGTGCTGCGACAGCCTCCTCTCCTACAAATGTGACATGTGCAGGGCTGCCTGGCCCTCGTCCCCATCGCTCATGCCCCATTTCAAGCAGGGCTGGTCAAATAGCTGACCTCTGACCTCTGACTTTGATGCCAGTGGCTGTGGTTTTGGATAATTGTGTCACACTGAAACACTGCCCAGGATTTAGCTCTTCCTCAGCAGGAATATGGGCAGTCAGACAGAGACACACACACAGACAGACAGGTAGACAGACAGGTAGCCAGACAGACAGATGCGCACGTGGACACAGACACCTGGCAGACAACGATTCAGGGGGACATATAGGAAAGTGGACACAGACAGACAGATAGACAGGCAGGTAGGTAGGTAGGTAGACAGACATATGGACACTTCCTGCCCTCTTCCACCAGCTTGTTTTCTTTTGCACTTAGCAGTATCATGCTGCCCTGAGCAACAGCAGCTGGTGCTGAATGTAGGTCACCGTAGAAACAACAGAACATTCCAAACAGCCAGTTCCTCTGGACATAGAAAGCTCACAATTAGCAACCGTGTCATATAGACGTGACGCAGCACCGCATGGAGAAAGAGGTGATGGTGGTGTTGGATGCTCTTTGTGTGTGTAGTATTGTTACAGTCAGGGGAGTTCTGATACTCTTCCGCTCCCAGAGCTTGAACAAAATTAGTCTTTAAATAGTTCCACATGTGACTCTAACCCTTACATTGCCGGCAGGATTTTTCCCAGCTTCTAATACTGAATGATTGATGATCCAATTTACTCGGAAGTAGTGTGGATGTGGAAAGGCAGGCCTCCCTGCTGTCAAGCTGCCTTTCCTTCACCTTCTTCCTCAGGTGTCATTTCCTGCAGAGAATTCTGGGTAAGTAACAGAGTCCAGTCCAAGCGTGCCCGACTATGGAGGTTCCCACTCTAGACTGTCCACACTTCTGCCCCCTCCTGCAAAAAGAGTTAATTTCTCTTTGATACACAGAGCCGTTCTCAACGCTGCACTGATGGGTGGGTGGGGGACGGGGCTTGGAGAGGCTTATTTCACAGTGGAAGGAGAATTGTATAGACATGAAAGGTCCTGCATGGGGCGGGCTGAAATGACACCCGTTGGCACCTCTGTCAAAGTTTGCCATCAAAGAAACTGAAAGCAAAAGCCTAATCGAAATCGAGTCCCGCACAGGCCTTCCTAATTCAGAGTGGCCTGCGGACAAATTCAAACACTGAGCAGAGCCTTTGCTAATTGTTCCAAGGCTCAGGGTCTCGGTGGCCCTGGCATCGTCCACAGCTTGACAGCAGCCTGTGATTACCACTAAGCCCTGAGAACACCTTCTTTTGGTAGACCCGCACGTGATAACGTGTCCCGTGCCCTACCAGGGAGCCTACCGGGGACGTTTTTTCCCAAGGACATGTGTCAGAGATGTGTGGGACGGGGAAGGCAAAAAGGAACTGACTGGTTATTTCTTTGTTGGTATTTAATTGTGAATACTTCATGGCCCCACCCTTTTTAGCTCTGCTTCTCTGAGCTAGCTGCCACAAAGTTGCTTGTTTGTGTGTTCATTGTGGAACAGACTTTCTTCACATATGTGTGGCAACAAAACAGCCTAACCTCGATGAAATAGAGTTGCAGAATGTGTCCTCATTTTGGAAAAGCACGTGGGCACCTCGATGGCACGTCCCTGCTGTTCTAAGGGTGCCACTTGGCCACTTGGACTCATGTCTTGTACTTTACAAAGCCCTCCCACACCTGCCTACTGAAATTGGGTATTAATTATGAGCGCCCCACTGACAGGGCTTCACCCCCACCAAATTTTGTTTTGTCAGGGACTCCAGGGCAGCCAGAAACCCAAAGGTCCTTTGACCTGTCGACGGTTTTCACAGATTAAACACAAGTCACAAGGGTCACTGAGTAAACGAGTCGCTCAAAAACCCGGCCGGGCATTTTAATTAAGCCAGCCTGGCAAAGCGATATTTGTTTTACAGTGAATGGCAAGGGAAAGGAAGTTCTGGGAGTGGGGGGGTGGAGGTTAAGATCTCCACAGAGTTCAACAAGGAGAAAGTCACACAAACACTCAACAATCCAGAACAGTGGCTTTCCCTTGCCTCTAAGACCTTTTGTCAACAGGAAAAGATTGGCGAGTTCAGTGCATTATGGGCCTGCGGAGGTGAAGGTCAGACCCTGAGCCCTTTTTCATTGAGCAGCTGTTGCACTGTTGACTCAGAAGGTCTGAAGAATGACATGGATGGCAGGGTCCCAAGGAAAGCTGCGTTCTTGTGTCGACAGGAAGCAAGGAGCGGGTGGGCCTGGAGCAAGCGGTGCGGCAGGGCACAAATGGCGGGGGCTTTGTGGTAAACCGTGGCAGATATTATGTTTGCAGAGGAGCAGTCGGACAAATGCGAGACGCGGTGGATGGCGGGGGCTGTGGAAACGCGACGTTCCACGACGAACCATGAAAGTCCATAAAACTGCAGCTGTGGCAGAGGGGCTCTCTCAAAGCCCCCCCCACACACACACACCTTTGGTCCAGGTCTTAGGGCTGCCTTCCTTTTTTTGAGGTGAGGAGGGATTTGGAGAAAGGCAGGGTCTGAAGGAAAATTCTGATTTAAGTGGCACAGTTGAACAATGGAGCTAGTGTTGTAGGGCAGATGTGTGAACAGGACTTTGACTGGACTCCACGAGGTGTGAGGCCGTCACTGACGGCCTGTGTCATCTCCTCACTGGGGCCACTGGGCTGAGTGTAGCGTTGGGTCAGCTTGTAAGAGATCTGCTGCTTTCAGTCTCTTTATTTGTTCCACTTGGTGTGATGTTGGCATGTGAGTGCTGCACTCTGCTGGACCGCCAGCATTTCAGGATGCCGTGTGGTCCTCTGGACCAGGCGAGCGCTCGGGTCAGAATGTGTGACGTGGCACCGGTTATGGCTGTCTTGAAATGAGAGTGCAATAAGGGCTTTTTTGTTGACATGTCTTTGATTTGTCAGAAAAAATGCATCATGTGGTTTGAAGTTCACACCAACTGTCTATTGAGCATAAGCGGGGCTCAACTGACTGCCAGTCACCCCTCTAGGCCCTCCATGGTCCTGCAACTCTACAGTGCCAGTTTGAAAGATTTATTGCAAATCAAAATTCCCCTCACGCCTTTACTTGGAACCCAGTGTAGTGAGATGGAACCTGAGTGTGGATAAAGGGCCTTTGCTTTAGCTTTTCTTGGTGTGGGGGTGTCCTCAGTGAACATTTGCTGATCAGGTCATTGGAACAAGGTCTCCAAAAGTTGCTGTGGCCTGGCTAGAAGAACATCGGTGAGGGCTCCTTGACCACCACCTACCTGGTCTAGGTGAAGTAATGTACAGTACCAATGAGGCATGCTCACCTGTGCTGCCTGTGTGTCTTCTGCAGTTTGGAAAACCAAGCCAGAGCAACATGTACCACATGCCTGCGCACACGCACACACACGTGTGTACGTGTGTGTGTGTGTGTGTGTGTGTGTGTGTGTGTGTGTGTCAGAGTGCTGCAGGAATCTCCCCCCAGGCTGTCCCACTCATTAGTCATTTGGCCTGGTGACAGACCTGCGTAATTAACAGCGCTCTTATCTCAAGGGGCAGGGACCCACAGTCCAAACAGAGGCCAGGTAACAGCAAAGCCACGGAGTGTCGACATGAGGGGCACTGCTTTTTTAGCTTTAACTGCCATTATGCTGTCTGTTTGGCTGGGTAAAGCAGAACTACTGAATTGGACCTTCTCATGGCATTGCGCTCTGCGGCTCACACTGGGAGGGGGGGTCCTTTATAGTTGTTTTTCATCTCGGTGCTGAAAGGTCTTCCATTCGTTCATGCAGCTTTCTTTTTTGGTTGCTTGTTGACTCTGGGAAACTGACCTCCCCCCAGCACCTCCTCACCTCCCCCAAGCACCTCCTCACATACCCCAGCACCTCCCTCCAGCACCTCCTCACCTCCCCCAAGCACCTCCTCACTTCCCCAGCACCTCATCACCTCCTTTATGCTGCAAAATAAAAATCTGACAAGATGTGTTAAAGCTTGACCATAAATTTTATTTTATTTATTTATTGGATATGTACAAACTACATTGTTGTCTTCATAGAAATTTTTAAAATTATTTTCCTCTTAGTGACTCATGTTAAATGAGCTGGTACGACAGCATCTCTGAGCATGGCATGGTGACTGCACAATCCTGTTCCAACAACTCCATGTTTCTGTTCTCCAGCTTTGCCTGATATTCCAAACACAGGATCTTCACATGAAATGGGAAACTTATTAGTGACTGTTGGTTATTCTCACACTGCGAGAGTGAGGACAGACAGGAGACCGCACTGCAGCGTCTCACCATAAACCTCTCTTTACTTCCTTACACCGTGGAAGTTCAGCTGGTGAGAGTTTACGGTGCTAAAATACATTCACAACGCAACTGTAAACCAATAAAATGACAGCCCGCAGCTCTGTTCTGGCTGTAATAACCTTCCTGACCCCCAGGAAGGAAGAGAAATTAGTTCCATGACATTTACTTACTTTGCTTTATATGTGTGTGTTCATGACAAGAATCGCCCCAAATGTTTATACCTAATGTGAAGATTACAAGAGCCAACTGGTCCAAGTGGAGAAAGAAGAAGTTCATAAAGAAAACAGTCAATCAGAATATGCTGAAAAACACATATATGTCTGTGAGAAATGATGCAAGTATCAGAATGTTATTACATTTAAACTAAATGATGTTTTACTGGAACCGTCTCTGAAATGAATGTTAAATTTGACACTTATTCAGCACAGGTTTGCAACACTTTGGAGCTCAAAGATAAAGGGTTTGGGGGAGAGGCGGACCTGGCGTTTCCATGGTTATGGGGGTAACGGTGGGAAGGAAGGGAGGTTGATGTATTTAGCCAAACCACCAAACTGAGTGACAGTGGCAGTGCAGAAAGTTTTACTGAATGGTAGCGCACCCCCCCTTCACACGCATAGCTTTGGGTTACTGGCATGAATAATGTGTGGCAATGACCATCTGTGATTTAGGGATGTCTCGTCAACCACAGTGTACATGGGAACCAGAGGGTTATGCATACTGACTAGGAACCAGAAAAGTATTGGGGTTCAGCGGTTCTCCTTCTGCTATTTCAACATTTACAGTAAGGCTGGCATACTTTTTAATTACGCAGCTCAAGTAACCAGAGGAAGGCGAAGGCTGAGCAATGGTTTCCATTTAGATGTTAATATATTTGCTTTCTATATTTCAAATCTTTGGCTTCACTATATTATGTTAGTGTGTTTTTAACACATTTGTCAGAAGAGAACAGAGAAACCGTCCGACCCTCTCCCTGTGTCCACCAGGTCTGCTAAACAAAGGGTTTGTGATGGCTTTAATACAACTGTCATTAAATTTTCCAACAATCAGAATGAGAACAGCAGTAAAAGAACAGCTCCAGTCAGCGGCCTCTTGTTTCTGGATTCTGAAGAGAGTAAAGGCAGAAAGAACTATTAACGCCCCTGTAATGCCCCTCTGATCTTCCACTGCACAGTAGGGCGTCAGTGCCTGGCTCTGGCTGTACTGTGGTGTAGCAGTCACGTGCACGCACACACACGCACACATACACACACACACACACACACACACACACACACACTGAGTTTGTGAGGCTCACTAGGCCCTGCGATCTGGTGCCAGGGCCCAAAGGTCCGCTGGCCACATGCTGCCAGGAGCAGGGGCTCACACTGGAGCTGTTCATTCCGACTGCCCCAGAGCCTCGGCCCCCACGCTTGGCCTGGTCTGCAGCAGGTGCTTTCCATTATCCAGGGCATGCTGGGTGCCTCTGCCTTTGAAGTGTGGAGCCTTGGGAAGGGAGATGGCGGCTCAGCGATAAGTCCGCACTTGCCTGCTGGGACGCTTTCCTGGTGATCCGTGGTGCCGGCATGATTTGGCAGTTGTGGGGGGGGCATTAGCCTCCTGACTGCTGCGGTGCATTAACCACCAGGACGTTAAGTCAGGACGAGGGCTGAGGGTGAAGTGGATAAGAATGCCAAGGTAGCAGGGCTATGCTCATAGCGGGTGGGGGTGGGGGTGCAGGAGTCTTCACAAGGAGTGTACAGGTCACAGGATGCCAAGTGAGCTGGTCCGGCAGCTTAGAAAAGCTGGTCTTAGTAACCCAGTGTGGGAGGTGGAGCCCTGTTGTCATGGTTATTGCAGGAACAGAATGAAGGCTGACAAAAAAAAATGGGCCTATGACAATGTACTCGTTGGAGCTGAAAAAGAACTGCAGCTGAAGGTATTATGGGTATTTGGAGCCGCCAGGGAAAGTATTTGTTTGAAGGCTGTGCAGTTTGGTTAGCCATGCTTTATATCCGGCACGATTTATCGCTGTTTAGATTGTCCTTTCTCTTATCGCACTGGCACTGTTTTCACTGGCCGCGAGGAATGCGACGCTGGAATGTGTTGATGTTACTATAGAGCCCAACAAGCATCTCGTAGTCAGCACCTCCATCTGCCCCAGATAAGGGCTGCTATCAGATGGGAAAGAATGCGGCTGCAGCGGGCCGCCAGACGCCTTGCGGAGACCCTTTCCTTTGGGACGCCCACGCCTCCCGACTAGGCCCTCCGGCAGGCGTAGGGAGGGCACGGGGAGATCAGGCAGGCTGGTGTCTGGGAAACCACTGTACAGAAGGGATCTCCTTGTGTTGACCCTTTTGACCTTCTGCTGATGGAACTGACAACACAGCTGTTAGCCCGGGAGGCCAGTAAAAATGGGCTCCCAGGCCATCTAGGTTTCCAACCTTGTCCGATGCCATAGTGCTTTCAATAGAGCCCCATTAAACACACCTGGTATTTTCTCGGATAACAGCCAGTAAGTTACCACTTTGACTTGGCTTGTGTCCATCAGCTGCTAATCATATGGCTGCCGCCTTGAGGTGGTACTGCTTTTAACCCAAGGCTATGAGCATGAGCCTGTGCCACAAGGTAGCACTACATCTGAGAGTGTCACACACAGGAGGACGGTGTCTTCAGCCTGGCCGACTCTGCTAGCTGTGTGCGCAGTGACAGCTGTGTGGGCAGTGCCAACTAGAAACGTCTCTTTCTGCAGGGGCAAGGAATGTGTGCAGGATGCTTCTTCCTACCAGGGAGCCTGACTGTCAAAAGTGAGGCTGTAAACTGGCATCCAGAGTGTCTCACCTGGGGGAAGGTGTCAGACAACGACCTCTAACTGCAGTCAGGTCAGTTGTTTTGTGGAATCTGCACCTTTCATCCCTATAAACGGTTCTGGCCCAATGAGGACCTCCCTCATGCAAGTAACACATTACACAGGGAGGTCTACAATGACCTTGTCTCCTTAAACTCAGATAATTAAGCCTTGATTAATAAAGAGTGTGGAAAATGGCATGTTAGCAGAATGAACCTGCTTTATTGCCACACTGAGACCAGTTGCTATGCTTACGTCCTTTCACGTTTGTTATCTCTAGTTTTGCTGGTGTTGGCACTTAGCTGTGAGCTGACTTTCCCTGCTTTCGTACTGTCTGTGTCAAGACACAGGTGTGTTAAGCGTGGAAAGGCATGCCTGCCCAGACAGAATCTACCGTCCCCCAGCATGTGTTTCAGTGTCAGGCATGACCTGGCTGTCTGTGGGCACCGAGCACACAGCTGTAACACGCTTTTCGGCTGCGATGGTGGTCATGTGAGCCCAGCTTCGCACTTTTATGATGGTACATACAGTGGCTATGTGTCACGAGAGGTGCTGTGTTCAGCCTGCGATCGCTTTCCTCTGTTGTCGTGCCAGGGACGGAGAAGCAGCTCCATAAAAGAGGGGCAGGGTCGTGAGTCATGCCGCTGTAGTGGGGTTTAACGTTTTACGTCCAACTGCGAACACATGCACATGCATGTGCGTGTCAGGAAGCTAGAGGCAGTCGTGTGGATCATGGGATGATGCGATTGTTTAATTTCAGTTCAAAAAGCAAATTTTGTCTGGGAAGTTGTTCACATTGTGGTGTTAGCAGAGCTCAGACTTGAGAGATTTTATCTTCCATTCACAAAGGCAGCTATACCCATTTAAAATAAAAGTGAGTCATTTTCAGCGTGCTCAAACCCAGTTGCTATGTTAATTGCCATTTGTTGTGCAATACATGACTGAGAGCAAGTGTATTTTCGTAATGCGTGACTTCATTACAAATAATAAACACTAATTGTCATTTTTTTGTACAGTTGACCGAGAAAAGGAAAGCTAGATCAGTGTAAATGAGGGCTGACGTTTTAAAACGTTGGTCTTGGGTTTGAAGTGCACTTCCTTTCCCAGGATATTTAGTGAGGAAATTTCAGTGGCGTGTAAGAAAGCGAGAGCACTCTGAGTGAGAGGTGCTGGCCTGCAGGAGCCAGGCCTGTGATTATCCCCGCTTCAGCTCCACTGGAGACTCCTTCAAAAGGCCAGGGATTTCTAATCTCTTCGTCTGTTTCTTTTTTAACGCTGCACTTCCCCTTCCCCCAACTTCAGGCTTGGCTCAAACTGGCCCTTCATGAACACAGGCCTAACATCCCTTTTGCTTGTTTGGATTGTATGTGTGTGTGCGTGTTCAAGTGTGTTCATGTGTCATGAGAAGGGTTGGGGGGCTGCCAAAAGCACACGTAGAGCATTATAGGTCGTGTAGGGGTGGGTCAACATATGATGAGCTGAGCAGGAGGTGTGGCACCATGGCAACTGGGGGGCGGGGGGATCATTCTAGCTCTGGTCTCATCCCAGCAGCCCAACTGTGCTGTCAGGAGGACCTCCTTCTGTGTCCTTCATGACATTTCACAACATGCCATGTTTTTGTGTCCACACCAGCCTAGGAGCCAGCTTCTCTCCAAGCCAGCCTGATGGCATCTGGTACTGGTTACAGATAAGGACTTGTCCAGAGGCTGGGGTGCTTTGCTTTATTACATGGGAAATAGGTTTGAATCCCCACTTTCAATCCAATCAGGAACCTGGGATAGGAGCCGCAGCCTCTGATTTGGGTTGATATTGGTTCCTAGGTTGGTGTGGTTACAGCAGGAGGCCTCACATCACATGTGGAAATTCTGATTGTGCCAGAGGAGCTCTGAGGACCCAGGAGATCTCTGAGCCTCAGGACCATGAACAACCTGATGTTTAGATATACCTGTCTATGTATTGTAGGCCAGTGTAGGGGGGCAGCACAGTTTAAACAGAAACATAACAAAAAGAAAACAGCCATGGGAAAAGTTCAAAGGGGCTGGCCCTAGAGGGTGGAGAGGGGGTCATTAACTGTACGTCTGAACAGTGGAGAATGATGAAGACTCTGTTGGAATATTCCTGCAAAGTAATTCATATCCTCTGTGAAATGGGAGGTGGGATTAATCTTGTGGAACGGCTGGAGTAAATTGAGCGCGTTGTAGACCTGCAGTGCATACTTCATGGTAATCAAACCAAACAGTCACCAACAATCTTCTACTTCTGTTCAACAGTTTCCACGAGACAACTTCTTTCCATCAACGAATTGCTGCAAAAACATGCCTGTGAAACATGATGTTTAAAAATCAACGAGACCGTGTTGCTATGCACGGACACATGTGTCTGTACGTGAGTGGGTGACGGGTGAGCAGTAGGAATGCCTCTTCTCACAGGTGGCAGATCTGTAAAGTGTGGGGTAGCAGGCAGATCTGGAACTCGTCGAGAACCCACGGTGACATCTTAGGGTGTAGGGTTGGTTTCAACTCCGTTAGAGACCAAATCAGCCCCCAGCCCCAGGTAGTCAACATGGAATGTTTCACTTGTGAAAGCTGTAAGCTGTACAGGGTAGTAGATGAAAATATAAATGTTAGAGTGTGTGAGAGCGTAAGGGGACTGGCGGCACTCACAAAGACACATGTGGGTGGCAGGTCCTGCATGGCTGGGTTATTCCTCAAGGATTCCCAGGTTCACGTACGTCGCAACACGCATCGCTGCTGACACCTGAGCAGGACGCAAACCCATTCCAGTTGGCGAGGGCTGCATTCCTGCCGTCTGGACGCCTGGCTCTGGACTGTGTGCTCAAGGCCAAGTCTGAAAGGTATCCCTACAAAAGGTGGCTGTGAAAACTGGCTGTCTTCGGAGTGGCACATGAAACAGTTCACGTTAAAGTAAACTTTGGCGGGGGGGGGCAGCCTGCTGTGTTTGTTCTCTCCGTTCAAGAGGCAGAGTCTTGGGATGGGTTGGCACGAGTGCAATGCGGTTTTATGGAGGGCAGTCTTGCCACTTCGGTCTGCCACTGTGGATTGTGCAGCGGAATCACACTGGCTTGAACAGCATCGGGCCCTTTCCTGGGCGTTTTTATGGTCTCAGAGCTCCACAGACTCCAACCATGCCAGAACACATCGGGGCAAAGACAAAAAAAACAAACACCCCTTAAAATGAGGATGAAAATGTTGTAAAGCAGCAAAGAGAGCAGTTTTAAGACCCCCGCCTTCCTGTAGCCCCTGTGTTCTCCACCGCTCCGGGTCCAATTACTGCTGCGCCGCGCGTGCTTTGGCCAAGAAGGTGGGAATGGTTTTAATTAAAGGAGCAGAGCTGCAACAAACAAATAGAGCGGACATCTCGAAAGGGCTTCTTTAGCGATGGCCTGTGAGCGAAAGAAAAGCCTGACGTCCCCCCCGCCAACCCCCCATAATACTCACCTTCCCTCAAAACACCTCCTCATCCTTGTGTGAGCCTCACTCCCTGCAGACTGGAGTATTTAAAGCTGTGTCATTTTTTAAGGTACCGAGTCGCTCTGAGCACACAGTAATACGTCTGACCTCTGTCACAGTCGACAGACCCATATGGAGAACATTATAATTCCCATATGCTGTTATTGAAAGCTAATCTGCTAAAAGAGCACGTCCTTGTTTGCCAATAGATTTTCTCATCTAAAAGCTGACTGTTTACAGCTCTGAGAACGTCACTATTCATCAGTGGAGAGGAGAAAGACCTGTTTTTTTTCTTTTCTGGATTAGAAACATACACTTTATTGATTGGATGCAGGGGGGGGGACGGACCCCAGTGCATTTCCTTAATAACACAGGTGATGTTTGACATCTCTGTTGCCATGGTGGCTGAGTGCCAGCCCCTTAAGTGTGGTTAAGGAGGGCATCTGGAAAGCGCATGAAAGGCCGGAGCTGGTGGCAGGGGGTGGGGGTGTTGTTTCCAATGTTTCCAACTGTCTTGTTGAGTGATTTGTTCTGATATTTTCTCCTATGTATCTGTTTTTGTCTGGAGGACACACTGAACTTGGTGTCCCACTGACTGGTTGACAGGCTATAGTCCCTGGTTACCACTAGTTATCACAGTCAGAGACTATGTCCAAGAAGACACTTCAAAGCCTTCAGTTTCAGTTTCAGACGTGAACACCTCTCACACCCACCTGCTTTCACCTCATCCACGCACACCAAACTGTGATGGTTGTACCGACCCTCCTTCAATGGCTTCACTTTTCACGCTTCTTTGTTCTACAAGGCCCATGGCTTGTCCCTGTGACAACAGCGAAGCACTTCAACATACCACACACAAACCCTTAGGCCTCTTGACATGGTAGTGTCTCCATGGGACAGGCAGACAGCTGAAATGCAGAAGGGTTAGAGGGTGGAAAAAGATGGAGGTTCTCAGCATGCCATCTCATCTTCTCCTCTGCAGTATTGGGACATGCGGAATCCATCTGGGGTGGGAGTTCATAACCACAGACAAGCATAAGGGCGTTCAAACAGAGAAAGGGAACAGGAGAAGGCGAGAGAGGTTAAAATCACAGACTGACTGTAATGTCTTAGTTAAAACCTGGACTAAACAAGCTGTAGTAGTTTTTATGGTATTTATATTTGTGTATCTTTAAATGTCCTGTTTCTAAAAGATCTTACAAATGAAGGATTATTTTAAAAAGTGCCGATGATGCTACTGTATGACAGTACTTACAAACAGCCGTTCTTCACATGTGGTCAACTGTTGATAAGCACTAACTTGTTTTTGTTTTCATTTATTTATGTGTTACACAGCACTGGGACACAAAAATTAAATTAGGTTTTCAGGCAGATGTGCATTGAAATGTCAGTGTTCTTATTATTGGAGATGGGACAGTTTAAGTCCTCTGTGAGCTGTGCTGTAATTTCAGT
>JABJVR010002994.1:0-16528 GCA_025773905.1 Chitala chitala | reverse complement strand
TGTCCCCTGCCCTGCGCCCTATGTGCTCTGGGATGGGCTCCAGGCATCCCCGCGACCCTCACCAGGAATAAGCGGTTGAGATAATGGATGGATGTATTACTGTATTTGATCTTTAATTTGATGCTGGTTATAATTCTGTATGCATTTTGTTGAAGGTAATTTATGCCTACAGAATTGTATAGGTTTTGTTTGTTTTGTGTTTCTGTTCAGTTCAGTTGTTAAAAAACATCTCCCAGTCAGCCTGCCACTCACCTCAAGGTGACCCTAGTGATGAGACTGGGAAACTAACTGTAACAGGTGCACAAAATATGACTGCAACCTTAAATTCTAAACTTGTGATTTACAAATCACTTATATTCAAAAGAATATCTGAAATTATAAGAATATCTGAAATTATAATTAGGTAGATTGGCATCTCCAGATTGCCTGTAGTGTATGACTGAGTGTGTGAGTGTGCCCTACAATAGGTTGGTACCTCATCCAGGGTGTCCCCCTCATTGTGCCCTAAAATCGCTGGGATTGGCTGCAGGCACCCTGTGACCTTACACAGAATAAGCGTAATCAGAGTAATTAAATAAGATGAAACCATCTAGAATTCCAAATATTTTAACTTTTAACCTGACTCGTGTTACAGGATATTTTCAATGGTAACGAAGTGTAAAGCTGTAACGGTTTGCCTGGCATCCCCATAGTGTGATCGCTCCCCCTTCGCTCAAACTGTCTTGTTTCATTGTTTTCTCTGTCTAGTTACATCATTACCTCTCGTTTGTCTTTGTGAGTGTTTGTGTCTGAGTTGGATGTCCTGTGTGTCTTTATTAGGGTTATGTGTTTCACTGGTGGTTTGTTGGATATTGTTGCTTTCTGGCCCCTACTGAGCAGTAGAGTGTTTTGTTAGTGTTTACTGTTCTCATTTGGTTTGGTGTCTTCTCTATTGTTCCTAGTTTATTGTTCTCCAGTCTGCTTGTGTCTTTTTTAGCCTCCATGTCCCTGTTCCTTCCTGAGCCCCTCCTGGTTTTGTGTTCCCCTTGGATTGATCTCCTGGAGTCTGACCTTAGAGCGTCGTTCCTCATTTTGGCTTTTGGACTTCATGTTTTGGGACATTGTTAATAAATAACTCTGCAAATTGACCTGCTTCATCCTGGAATTCTTGTCTGCATGTGACCACAACACAGGCTAGACATTTCAGCTTCAGTCACATCTTCAGCTTCAGTGTTCAGATGCCTTGTCTGTGCACCCCCTTTTTAGGCTTAACATAGAACAGAGAAAAAGTAGAATAGAATTTCATCTGAGGTTTCATGCACAGTGCACCAAAGGGGCTTTGCAAAAATGATCACAGAATTGCAGGAAAAAGATGTGTGACACACTTGAGCACGGAATATGATCTCCAGTCTGCATGCCATCTTCTATGTATTAACATCTCAGCGACACGAAGTCTGAAATCACCTGAATCTAAAACAGACTATCTTTCTGTTGTTATATGACAAGACATTGCATTGATAAAAAGCTATTATAATGAATGTTTTCAAGGAAAAGTTGAGATAAACACATATGGATTCACTGTGCTTATTAGCTAGTAAGCCAATAGTCTCCAGTTAATTGTTCCATTAGTCTATCAGTATCTGAAAGCAAAATAATTTCAAATTCCACTTAAATTACCTGACCTTAAATTACAACACTTGATCAGGATTATTATAAGACATCTGAAGAACTGATGTTGGCCTTCTACAGTGTAGTAATCAGCCAGACCTCCACGAGGGGCCCCCAACCAGCCAAAAATTCAGAGGTTATGCTTTTCAGGGATGGAAGTTTCCTTCCTACTCATTACAATGCTAATGAATGCTAGCAAAAAGAGCTAATTGGTTTTCAGGAATGAGGTAAGCGGCTCAGGGAAAGGGAGAAAGTTCATTCTGAGCAGGGAGCCTTTTAAGAGGAAGGACGGGTTCTTTTGCGCCACAGGAGAATGACAGTAAGGTGTGTGTCACAACACAGTGGATGTTTTTATTAGTAACACTTAACATTCATTAACAGTGTGAAAACAAAAGCAGGAGTAACAGCACAGGCAGTACAATGGAATCCGCAAGTCACACAAACATCTCAGTGCGTGAGTGTGAATGTGTGCACGTGCGTACACTGAGCTGTGCAACTTCTGGCGTTAGTCTTAATAACATTTGCAGATGTTATGTCCCACTGTGGGATCATCCCGATTTGAAAGCATTAAGGGACTCATGCTAGCTAGAGCACGTGTGTGTGCTTGTGTTTACACTCAACTGGGAGGCTTGTGGTACTGCAGTAGTATTAATAACATTTTCTGACAAGTACGTGTGTGTGTGTGTGTGTGTGTGTGTGTGTGTGTGTTCATGTCCTATTCACTATGGCTTAATGTTAAAGACTATGACAAAGACATACAGACACACTTGAGCCACTGATACAGAGTAAAAGAAAACCATTGATGTTATGTTCTTTTGACCAACTACGTACATGTTCAGATATACAATTTGGATAGTTATCTGACAGCACATTCAAACTGCTGACACTTTTTTATGTTTCAAAAGATGGACACAAAAACAATACTATCTTACTTTCAAAATATAAATCTAAATATTGTAATAGTATTTACAAAGATTCCAACATCACAAGATGAAACAAATCCAGACCCACACATCAAAAGAATAATCTTTTAGCCATTTTTTGATGCGCATGTTATAAAAATTCCATTTTGTTTTCCCAATTTGAAAATTACAAATGAGATTTATGGATAATTATGTTTTGAAAAGTCAAGCATCATGCTTTTGGGTGCAAAATGCCACCACGTGTAGGAAGACAGAGCATATCAGGTGATAAGGCATTAGAGAGTGAGCTTATCCAAAACACTCTTCAAGAAGATCAAAAGAAGAGAGACACTTGCATTTGCAAAGCTGTGCTGACAGTTGTTCAAAAGACTGACCTAGGAGAAGGAAGAAAAGGTGGAACAAAGAGGAAAAAAGAGCAAAATATATCCTACATGTCCTCAACAGAAACCGTCACTGCACAAAATAAGCAGAACCTCCTGTTAGCTAAAGATGCTATAGTATCAGCTTACTCTGGCACAAAAAGAAACTTCAGAGCAACAGTTATCTTCCTTTTCATTTAACACATCCTAAATTATGACCACTGGCAACTGAAAGATAGATGAAACATGAAAGATATATTTCCCACTTCATTTTGTGCTCCCTCTCAAAAACACTCACGCCCAGATCTTACACGGCCCAAAGCTTGATGAACTCTGATGTATATGACGTGACCAGCAATATGAAATGAGGGACTCTAATTCAGTAAATTCAGTAACCATTAGCAACTATATCAGCAGGTTAGGGTGTTGGATGAGGACGCAGACCTGGAATAAAAAGTCTCCAATATTCATTCACTAAACAAGCCTTTTTACTCTCTCCATTGATGTCATACCAAAATGACCACTGTATTGCATGGAATCATACAAATATGTAAATTATTTTTTTAGAGAATAAAATATAACCATATTTTGTTTCGTGGGATTCATTCCGATCGATCTGATTGAATCCACACTAAGGATTGTGCATTTTTTTCCTTTTGCTTGATTATTACTATTAGAGGAAGGTCAGCTCCTTCTGGAATCCATTCTGAGACTGCCACTCTGCACCATTACAGAGAGGCAGTGTCATGTGACCAATCCAGTCCCTCCCGCTCAACCATTTCGAAGACACATCCTGTGAGACTCATTGCCTTTTGCCCTTTCTGCTTTACTCACTGTCAGAATGTGAATATTGAACACTTTAGTCTCGACCCGGCACTCTCAATTGGCACAAGGCATTATCATTGGGACAGCTCCGGGGATTTGATAAGTTAGGTGAATTTGCATTTGCATAAATAGTTTGAGTGCAGAGGAGAGGTCAGACTGGAAGCACTTTGTGTGAACCAATGCAGACATACATATACATGCAGCAAAGTCTTTCACATTCAAGGATGTTTTTTTAAATTCAAATCAGATCCTTTCATCATCAGGTCTACTGCAGTTACACAGCTCTTACATTTTTGGAGCTTAAACCCTTTAATGTTTAAAGTGCATCAAATAAGACCTACCCCAGTTGTAATTTGTAATGCCACTGTAGCTTTTCACTGTGTTTCTAACATCCTGTAATCATTGGGTGCAACTATACCTATGTGTATAGTTACAGTTCAATATAGAAAGAATTCAGATTAACATTGTATAGTAACAGAATACATACTCATTGTAAAGCTATAAAAATGGCAAGGTAAATTATTGATAATGAAAATCTTATTGAAATACATCACATTTTAATGGTATTATAACTCATGCACTACATGTTCATTTCACATATTTCCCAGCAAACCCTAAATTGAATAAATAATTTGAGAAAATTAATGAATTAAAGAATTAATACAAGAATGCATTCATTAATTAACTGATGGATTTATACATTCATTAAACCTATTTAGTTCCAGTTGTTTCTATAGTTTTCAGTCATTGCTGAGCAGTGGGGTAGGACAGCTCAGCTACCTGCAGCGTGGTTACCAGAAGCCCCGATGTGGATTCAGGCTGAGTGAAGACTCTGAAAGTGTGTGTGGCACCCAGCTCTGGCCGTCTGCAGTACACTCACACCACACACTTTAATCGCAATTCTGAGCTGGTTAGCAGGACTGAAAGCTTTCCTATTAACCTGCCGCGGCTCATTTAGCCACGCTGGCTGACAGGGAACGCTCAACCTTTTCAGCTGACGCAGCGTGTCATGCAACTGCAGGTGAGATGAACAATGCGCTTGCTTGCCTGCCCACGCTGTTACTCCCTATATTGAAATACACAGTGCATGGAAATGACACCTGTCCTATCGCATTCATCACTTAGGGCACTGTGACCTATGACCTATGGAAATGCGCATTGTTTAGCATTGCCACCCATACTCGTAAAATACAATGCCAGTTGCCTTTGTTTCATCCGCGTTCGTGTGTCAGACATACATGTCACCGAATTGATTTTGTGCCAGCTTTACCAGTACTGTTGTGTGCTGCGGCGCTGACTACATCATCATCCTCTTTCCATCTGCATGCACTTCGGGACCCTGTGGAATTTAATCATTGTAGTACGTGTCTGGTTGTGCAAGCTTCACAGTGTTGGCCAGGAACTACACCCGAACTATACAAAATCTTTTACCTCAAGCATACATTACATGAGCTATACCGGTATCTTACTATGGTTTTTTTTACTATCTTCACTTGTCCAAATAAGAGCATTACCGACTATCACTGACAACACTGATAGTTTCCCCAGTCTGCTTATTGGTTTGAGCTACATATAATCCCGAATAGGCAAACTTCAATTTTAACCACCCTGTACATATTCACTACAATGAAGTTCATTTACACAGGCAAACAGCAAGTTCCCTGTGGTGTAATTTCTTCGAATACGTTTGATGTGCGTTTGCCCAGTTTTACGAATTTGACATTAATACAGTACACCATGAAAGTACTGCCAATCAGACCTCCCACTGTACCATTCCTTCAGTGTTGTCAGCAACAAGTGGGGAAAAAACGCAGGCAATGAACTGGCACAATTTTATGCATCTCAGATGAGCACATTGTTACAGAACACGACCACCTGCATAGTGTTTCTCTGTTAGTAACCAGTAGTGATTAGTAACACAGCTGCCACAGACAGCAAACATTTTCCTATTTACTAAACATCAATGGGGCAGCATGGTGGCTTGGCCGTTAGCACTGTTGCCTCACACCTCTGGGCCTGGGGCTTGACCCTCGCCTTGAGTCTGTGTGCATGGAGGTTGCATAGTTTCCCCATGCCTGGTGGGTTTTTTCCGGTTTCCTCACACAGTACAAAGGCATGCAGGTTAGGTTGATTGGCATCTGCAAATTGCCCATGGTGTGTGTGTGTATGTGTGTATGTGTGTGCCCTGTGGTGGATTGGCATCCTACCCAGGGTGTCCCCTGCCCTGCACTTCCTGGGATGGGCTCTGGGCTTCCCGCGACCCTGAATTGGATAAGGTGGTACAGTGAAGTGAATGAGTAAAAAACGATGGCACAAGAGTTATTTTACCAGTAACCAGCAGTGACTCATAACACAGTTTCTCCTGGACAGCACAGATCTGATCACATGAACAAAAAAACTGCTATTTTGTAGAGGAATCTGACTTTTTGTTCAGTCTGAGAGTGAAATGACTGCAGTTCGTATTAGCAGACCGAAGTAATCCCAAGGCAGTGAGAAAACTCAGCAAGCCTACTGAGCAGCATTAAAACCATTTAATCTCTGTCTGGGAGGGCAAAGGTTTTCGGGAAGCAACCTGTCATTGACACAGCAGGCAGCTGTGAATTACCGATGCACGAAATGACGGCTCTTGTTTAGCTTTCATTAAGCACACCTGTGCAGACTCTCAGCAACTTTGGGTAACATAAGCAACGCAGCAGGAGACAGACAGTGTGAAAATTCATAGCTCAGTGCAAGCAGGCTGTCCTGGAGTCAGGGGCAGACACACGTGGCTCTCAGTATCTTGACAGCCACAATGGGTTTTTCTCAGCCAATCATGAACATTATATGAATGTGAAAATTTTAAATCCAAAATGTAATATGCTAACTATATATATATTTTTTGTTTATACAATCTTGTAAGCGCCAATGACTTTACATGGTTTATGGAAATTTGTATTAGTTTAAATCAGATTAAACCCATGTTTTTGTATGTCCAATAATGTCTTAATGAAGTCCCCGTAATGACCAGGTCAGATGAAATCCACATTTTGGAATGGTTATTAATGTCCTAATTAAGTCATGATAATGAGTGGGTCAGACTAAATCCGTATTATGCTGTGACTAATAATACCTGGGTAATGTCCTGATAATGACCAGCTCAGATTAAATCTACATTTTTGTGTGATTAATGCATGAATCCACAAAGGAACCACAGTGACATAATTCACTACAGTCTTCTAAACTCTATGCAGACATGACAGCAGCACCCAAACTTGGTCATTGAAAGGTCTTGCCATGTGGCATATTGGATAGCACAAAGGGAAGGGGGTAGGTCCTGGGTGCTCTATTTTGTGTTTACTTACTGCCCCCTTGTGGATTGCTATGAACAGCACTAAACACTTTTTCCATTCGCAACACTTTCTAAAGGTGTTAAAAGAGTATCGTGAAATGGACTCTTAGCTGCAGGATAAAGATGTCTATTGAAAGTCTCTCTTTCTCATATCTACGCAACATTGTTTGGCTAGGTTGATGCGCACAGTGTAAGTACAGTTATAAGGAACCATATCTGGGAACGATTTTGTTTATTTTTGTTGCAGATCTTTTGTTACAGATATTTTTGTTATCATCACGAGAACAGAAGGCTGTAACTAGCTGAAGTATGTATATATATATATAAAGAAGAAGTAGAGAAGATGAGGAAGGTAAAAGCAACAGTGGTCCCCATGGTAACTGGAACACTCGGGGTTGTGACCCCCAAACTGGGAGAGTGGCTTCATCACATCCCAGGAACAACATTTGAAATCTCTGTCCAGAAGAGTGCAGTCCTAGGAACAGCTAAGATACTGTGCAGGACCCTCAGGCTCCCAGGCCTTTGGTAGAGGAGCTTGAAAAAGAAAAGACTGCCCCACATGAGCGAGTGGGTTAATATATATTACGCCAGCAGATGGCAGCGATAGTACGTTAAACAACTCTGGAAAGGTGAAACAGTAGTAAGAAGGAAGCAGAAAAACAAAGGGATTAACAAATGCGCACCAAAGCGTTCTAAGCATAACAACATTGTGTGAAAAGGAACTGCTTTTCAAAGCCACCGCGCTTATTCTTTTATGCTGTATGTACTCTGTTATTAAAAACGGGTCTGAGGTTTCTTTCACACATGAAATGAACATGTTGTGACATGATTTCCTGTGCCCTTTGCCCATTTGCACCCTGTAGGGGGTGTACCAAGCCTAGTGTTCCAGAATATCCTTGCACAGTCTCCACCAGAGACCTTTTGTAGAAGAGGCAGTTAAAAAAAAAGAAGTAGTTAGTTAGTTAGTAACACAATTATCTTGGGATTCTAATGTGACCATCAACAGAGTCTTGCATTAATGCCTGTAGGGTCTAATACAGTCACGTGCATAATTTTGTATAACTGTAGTGCTACAATAGGAAGCGCTAACCAAGTGAACCTTCTGGGTTGTAGTACTGCAGCAATAAAAACTAACTACCAGATTCAAGAACAGCATCTTTTCCCAAGCAGTCCATGTATTTTGATCCATCCATGGATGTGTGGTTAGAGGAGGCAGGTGAGGGAGAGCCTCAGCATGAAAAGTAAAAAAACAAATAACGATAACATAAATTTGTCCACAGGGCTGTACTATACATTTATTTTCTGTATGACTCCAACAACTTTGATAATTTTAATAGTCAAAAATCACTGAATTTACGCATTTCCTGTTCAAATACAGGGGAGAGACGCGAGATGCAGCAGCCATGAGCCGAGCCTCAGACCGCACTCTCCTTCACACACTGGGTTGATGCGTGCAATTGGCCCGTGGTTGTTGCTGTCTCTCTGTATGTCGCCAATATAATGTCTGCAGACACGTTTGTTAAACACCCTGACTTTCCACAGTCTGACTAATGTCTTTAATGAATGTGTGTGACATATTTAGTCTTGCTGACTGGACATAAAACTGTAGTGAAAAGGCACAAGGTGAGGCAGATAGTACCGTGCCGATGGGGGTGGACATGAGCCCAACAGGTGCCTCACCAGTCAGTACCTCACCAGCCATGAACCTCACCGCATGTCACTGTTTTGATCTCTGTACCACCTACCTACATTGCCAACACAATTTTTATGTACTACAATTTAAGATACACCTCCTGCATTGCTGCTATTTTTGCACCACTGTGTACTGTACTGGTATAGGCTGTCTGTAACCTCATACTTATCATCTTTAGTCTATGTCTGTTGTCATTCTCTCCTGCCATGAGAGAGATCTGAGTGTAATTGATGGCCAGTGTAACTTCTCTGTCAGAAGAGCCTCACTGCCTAAGGTTGGGGAGTAATTTTTACACTTATCCACAGTGGAGCATCTAAGTTGGTCTACTGTTCAATTCAACATCCCACTGCTGAAGACTGGTGTCCAGTGTCATGTTTTATGCTCCTTTGGAAAGCCCCCCCCCAACAAAGGCTGACAGTAGGATTCTGACAGGACAGCAGCACAGGATATCTGTATGTTCTTTCCCAGGCTAGTACTCTACAATGGCCACTCTGTTTAAAGCTGCACATCCTAACAGCACATCAGCAAAGTCTCTTGAGACAAAGTATGGCAAAAACATATAATTTTAATTGCACTGTGGAATTGAGTTGTGAGTTGTGAGCTGCACATGCCATCTTGGTGTTTTTCTTCTGAAAAAGTTTACATTTGCAGACTGTTGATTGATTGATTAGATCAGGGGTGCCCAATACATTGATCGCGATCAACCAGTAGATCGCAAATGTAGTGCGGTTAGACTGCACGCCATAAAAAATGTCAGCATACAAATATATACATATATATACACACACACACACACACACACACACACACACTTTTTATACAAATAGATCATTTTGACCTGGTCATTTTAAAAGTAGCTCACAAGCCAAGGAAATTTTAGATTAAATGACAGACAGACAGACAGACAGACAGATTATTTATTCATCCTCAAGGGAAAATTCTGTTGTTACAGTAGCAAGACAGGACTTACAACTACTACTAGGTTACAACTAAACTCAAACACAATTTAACACAATCAGCAAAAACTATAATAAGAGATTAGAACTGTAATGAAGAAAGAAAATATAATGTAGCCTCAGTATAAGAGCATTACAATATACAGTAAACTACAGCATACTGTGCTACACTGTTGTTTAGTGTAAATCTGGCAGATGTCTCAGTACAGTAAGGTGTGTTGTATGTTGATGTGTGAAACATGGTTACACATGTATACTGTCACAGTAGGAGACATATAGTTATTGTACAATGTGATATCTGTTGGCACAAAAGACTTCCAGTAAAATGCAGTGTCACAGCAGAGTTGAAAAAGCCTCTGACTAAAAGTGCTCCACTGTCAGACCAGCAGGTCATGGAGGGGCTGTGAAGTGTTCTCCATTATGTCCAACAGTTTGTGCAGCATTCTCCTCTCCACAACCAGCCCCAGAGGCTCCAGAGAAGTCCCCAGCACAGAGCCAGCCTTCCTGATAGGTTTGTTCAGTTTGCTGGTGTCACTGGCTCTGATGCGGCTGCCCCAGCAGACAGCATCAAAGCAAACTGAACTGGTCACAACAGACTGATTAAAGATCTGCAACATCTTGCTGCTCACATTGAAAGACCTGAACCTCCTCAGTTCTCAAGTTTGGGAATATGTCCAAAATATCATATGCCAATATTTTTGGTGGGAATCATGATTCATGATATGGATCATAATTTATTTGTTTATTTACAAACAAATGAAATTGGTGTGCATGTACTAATGTTAATTAGCCATTTATCCAGCAATACTATTCTTGCAAGAAACAGTGCTTGCAGCATTATAATAAAACCTGTTAATGTAAGCAAAATGGATATAAAAGAAACTTACTTGTTATAGCAAACGTGCTTTTTAGTTATTATTAATGCAGTCAGGCAGACTTTTCTGTTTCTGATTGGTTACTTCAGAAAATGCGAAAGCTGCTCAGGAAAATGTGCTAACCTCATCCTCCTGTGTGTGCTTTTTTTGGCCTCTGGGTTCTGTGCACGTACCTGCGTTTATATACACAACACATTTCATACAGAGGGTAAATTCAGCGACAAAACAGAAGGATATGACGTCACATTGTAGGAAGTTAATGCACATCAAAGACCTGTCTAGCAATAATAACAATTTAGTGCTGTTACACCTAGTCAGGACATGGGAAAATGAGTTATATTGGAGAGGTCTACTTTTGAATTTCATAAAATTCTACTCTATCATATTATTATCCTAGTGATTATTTATCAGATAAGCCTAGTAACCCCCGCCTCTGAAAAAAGGAAAAAGTACGTCGAGGCGTTCAAGATCGGCTTTTGAAAAAGAACTGAGCCTTTAGATCCGGTTCCCTTCAAAGAATGCTTACTCTCATCGGTGATATTCGATTTAGGAGGGGTGACTCTCACCACATATTAGAACTAGCTTTAAAGTGGTACCCGTGGCTTGTCGGTTACACGTGGGCGTGCCAGACAGTGTTGTATCTCATGTGTGCGTTTCAAGTGAGGCAGAAAGAGCTGCGTTCGCCACACGACAATTAAGCTTTATCTTTAACATAAAGTTATGGCATATCCCGACCTCTAACACCAGGGCATAACTCGCACAGAGAATTCTCCAGCGTCTTCTGATTAGCAACACCAAGATTGTTACTACCTGTTTTACGAATAGTGTCTTTACAAAGTATGCAAATCACAGAAGATTGGGCCAAATCAGATTAAGCAAATTCAAACCACAATCGAAGCACAACCAGTTCTGTATGCCAGCCGCACACTTACTCAACCGTCTGTGGACCGTGTGCTATTTACTTTAGCGTGACACGAGTGCAATATTTTAGCAGTCCGGTGGTATATAAATAAAGTTTAGCTCAAGATAGCCACTATGATGCGATTCAGAGACAATACACATATTGACAAATACGCAGACGGCTCATGGATATTATGCAGGCTAAAAGTGCTTTGTTTCAAAACGCTTTTTGCAACACATGAACACGCAAGGATCGCGTGATAGGCGTAGTAAAAAGTTTATGGAACAGTGCAGATAGGCTGCAAACACACTGCCATGTGTAGAGGAGTGTGAACCGCTACGGCAGAAATGCACAATAGTCAGGACGAGTCTTATTAGTCCCCCAAGCAAGGGAATCGGGTCTTTAGCTCAGCGGGCTTCATCCTCTTGTCAGCCGAATTAGAGGTTGTTCAACCTCATTTATTATTATTATTATTATTATTATTATTATTATTTATTGACGAGTTAACTGTCGTTGTTATAGCTCCGCCTTCACATTCATGTAGGCGTTTTAGGCTGTTTCCGTTAGGTGATGCGGCGGTAGGTGAGCTGACAGCTTCACTGATGTCAAAGTGTGTAAACAGTAAGAGGGAGAGATATTCTAGCAGGCAGATGCGTCTCGTAACGACCAGCACAGCAATATAAACGAAGGAATACCTCAGGGGAAATGGGAGCTCAGATAACCAGGAACACCACTTACGGTATTTTTTACGCTGATTTTGTAATAAATAAATAAATATATTTATATACTTTTTTAATATTTTCATTTGCTGGTGTAAATGCTGTGTGGAAATAGTTCACATTTAAATTAACCTAAAAATTTTTCTAAGTTAAGTACATTCAAAGTACAAAAGATAATAAAAATGCTTTTTTAAATGATGATTATGATGATGACGATGACTGCTTGAAGTTCTTGCAAATGTAGTATAAAAACTTTAGTTGTTTGCTTTAGAGTGGATACAGGTGCTGTAACATAGCTGAGACAATATTTTTTGATTATTCTATGTACACCGTACATGTTAAATTGGCAAATATATAATGTGTCCAGTCTTTGTAACACATTTTCTATTTAAACCAGTTAATACAAATGGATGAGTTCCTTCTTCCTTAACAGATCTAACAACACACAAGGAATAAGACTGAGACCACTATTAGGGCCAAATGACTGGTGAATGAATGAATGAATGAAATAATTAATCAAAACTTTCTTAATGTCCCAGTCTTCAGGACATAACTGGAACTAATTTATGACTGGTATAATATGTCAACCTTTCATCTGCCTGGTAATTAATGAACATATATGTAGATGTATAGGTTCACAAAAGCTGGTAGTGCTTCAGTCATGTAATAAATTCTACAAATATCAGTATTCTTTTATACATTGTTCAAGAAACTGTGTGCACATTCTGTGTGCATTTTAGATCCATGGGTCCCTGCCAGTGATTTGCATTCAATGTCCAAACATGGTGCTGTACTTTTAGTGGAACATGAGAACTAGTTTAACAGCATCAGGAGTCCACGGTTCACATACAAAGCTGCCATGGAACTTTGCATTGTTGTTGAGTTACATTTTTAACTTGAAGTACTGCTGTAACAGAATAAAACAGGATTAAATTTAACATTTCTGCATAAATATAAGTACTACAGTAAAGCCATAATGATTGTGACTGCAGGTTTTCTATAGACCCAGCTACACGAACCTTTGTTTTGTACACTTTAATTAAGTGTCTTGAAACCAGCTTGGGTGTCTTACTAACTGTGATGGGGCAAACTGACATGTAGATTTTTACATTAACTTTTTACAGCTGAGCCGTCTTGGCATGCATGACCATCATGCTGATAAGTAACAGGCTTCTCATGTGCCCATTGCAACATGAAACAGCTGAGTGAAAAGGGAATAGCCTACAAAGGGATCAGTGGCACACATTGACACCCATGCATCAGTGTTTCCAAAGCTCACTGGGTGTACATACAGGTCTGGATGGACATCATTGTGTTTAAACTGGTTGAAGTGATATGATGTCAAATACTTTTATGTCAACAACACTGTCAGTGTTTCCAAAGCTCACAGGGTGTATATATGTCTTTTTGATACAATAAACTCAGTTCTCCTGCAGGCTGATTAGGCACTGTGTATCACCACAACAGGTGAGCAGATGGTCTCAGTAAGAAAAATTCATGTAGTACACATTGGAATTTTCCAGAATGAGGATGTCCTAGTCTTGGTCACTTCCAAGTGGAATGATTCCCCTGTAGAAACTACGGCCTCCAGGCTGGCATAAAGATCTTGACCTTCAGTTATAGTAAAACCTGTCAAATTAAGAGATGTCTAAAATAGTTTAAGGTGCTCTATTTTGAACCTAGAAATTCCATGGTAAAATTGTCTCTGAAGAATATGTCATGTGAAAGTAACATGACTCTGTAAGTAGAGATGTTAATTACACATTTATGTTTTGCCCACAGATCCCCTGAGAAGACAGTTTCCTGTCCCTGCCCGCCAATGCCCTAACACACCTAGGCAATTCCAGGCCCCCCGGCCATGCACCATCCGTCCCATCGAACCTCTGCTTTTCCATCCCAGTGCCAGGGGTTGCCAGATTACCATGGATCATAGCCACCGAGTAGTCACAAGGGAGGCTAGTTTCTGCAATGCCATTACTTTCAGTCAGAGATCTGTGGCTCTGTATGAGAAGGTGCGCTTCAAGGTAAGTGAGTTGGTGTCCTCTAGTTTTGTTGGAGATTGTGATGAGTGAATCAATATCTTCTGGTTTTGTTAGAGTTTATGATGCATGAGTCAGTGTTCTGTGGTACTGTGGAAACTAATGTTAGCTGGTGTCCCTGTAATCCTACAGGAGCTCACATTGAGTAAATGGCACCCCTGTGGTTTCAAACTCAAGGCTGCCGATCCACTTATGTTTACATATACCATAACTTTGCAAATTTGACTCAATAGATTCAATAAGATCTTTAGTTTGTTTAGGTGTCGATTCTGACGTTGAATGAGATGCTCAGGCTGAGGTTCTGCTGTCCTTCAGATCACTCAAAACCAGAATCGTTGGAGTGGAGCCGTACGGCTGGGTTTCACCACCAGGGACCCATCTCTCATGGATCCTTGCAGCCTACCCAAATATGCCTGCCCTGACCTGGTAGCTCAGGGTGGCTTCTGGGCCAAGGCCCTACCTGAGGAACTGGCTAACAAGGGAACCACAATTGCCTTCTGGGTGGACAGGAAGAGCCGTGTCTTCTGCCAAGTAGACGACTCTGCAGCAATGCTGTTTTTCCATGGGGTGCCTACCACAGAGCCTCTCTGGGCTCTCATTGACATCTACGGCATGACTCAGGCTATACAGCTGCTGGGTGAGTCATACACACTCTGGCAGTGTTGAGGTGTTACAGAGTTAGGGGTTAAGACATAAGGGCTAAATGTCATGGCAGGGGCACAGACTTATGTTGTAGTTCCTTTGAAAAAGGCCTTGGTCCTCTGTTTAGGATACTAAAGATTAATCATTAATACTTGCAATAAACTATATAATTTAAGTCACTAAAGTGATTTTCAGTCAGTAGAATTTGATATTAAATTGATTGGTTCAGTGTTATAGTCAGTAACAAGGGAGATAAAAGTGAATTGGTGCTACGGTTTATGATAATAATAGTGAAGATTAAATCAATACATCAAAATGTTTCTTATTCTCCTGGCATCATTAATACTTGCAGTAAAGTACATATATGATTTCAGTCGCTAATGTGAATTTCAGTCAGTAGAATGTGATATTACATTAATTGGTCCAGTGTTGTAGTCAGTAACAAGGGAGATAAAAGTTAATTGGTGCTGTGGTTTATGGTAATTATAGTGGAGATTAAATCAATACATCAAAATGTTTCTTATTCTGCTGGCACTAATACTTGAAGTCCATTCATCTTTGCTGATAACACTTGAGCTACAATAGCCTTATGAGTTTGTGAAGTACCTGAATCTCCCGAAGTTTTTTCTTGCAGCATATTAACATCATAAAAACAAAAATACACAGACAGAACAGGATTCTAGTAGGTATTTTGAAATCCAATTGTGGTGTGGCAATTTGTGTAAAAATACAGATGTATAACATAGAGAACTGAAAATGTATTAATATATAGTCTTATAGTATACATAATTTTTAAAGTAATATGAATATGGCCATTCAGCATTATTAATACAGATTGTTATAAATATGTTGTAGAAAAGGTTTACAAGACAGGGTGTGGTATTTTGTTAATTTTAATCAGGCTGCATATTTGTTCTGCTTATATTGGTATCTCCTGTGGCTATACGCACACCTGTCTTTACCAGTAAACTTAAAGTGTTCTTGTGTTTTTGATGACAGTACAGCAACAGCTGGTCTGTACGTCAGCATCTTTAACCACTTTGTTCGAAAATAAATTAATTTGCTGGGATCTTTGTTTTTTGTGCCAATATTCTGGCAGGTGCAATGTGACCAGTATGCGGTGTGTGTTATATAAACAAATGCACAGGCCGTTTGAATTCCAAGTGCATTGTCTACATAAACAATATATACAGCCTGTAACACAAAGTGACAGTTTGCTCTCATGTTGTAGATGGTATCACATTGATTAATAGCTACGTTTTCTGCCCTCGAAAAGATATGAAACTGTGGATATGTGGGATGTGTTTGCACTGTAAAACAGGAGTAAGTGTTCTTATTTCTTCCAACAGTCAAGGTCAGAAAACATATGCATAGCCCAGTATCTTTTCCTGTGTGCTTTACTTACCGCTGCAGTATGTTCCAAGTCAGTGAACCAGAGCCTGAATGAAAGTCATATATTGAAATAAAATTTGCTGATAATAATAATTAACAATATTTATAAATAATAATAATTATTATTATAATAATACCCTAAAAATTTAAAGGTAAGAGCATTCCCAATCATACAATTTTATTAATGTAGGAGTATATACAGAATAAAATTATATGGTTAGGATATATA
>JABJVR010002993.1:0-10049 GCA_025773905.1 Chitala chitala | reverse complement strand
TGAACACAGTCTGCTACTGTCCGGGCTACCTGCTGAACCTGAACACAGTCTGCTGCTCCCCAGGCTACCTGCTGAACCTGACCACAGTCTGCTGCTTCCCAGGCTACCTGCTGAACCTGACCACAGTCTGCTGCTCCCCAGGCTACCTTCTGAACCTGAACACAGTCTGCTACTGTCCGGGCTACCTGCTGAACCTGAACACAGTCTGCTGCTCCCCAGGCTACCTGCTGAACTGAACACAATCTGTTGCTTCCCAGGCTACCTGCTGAACCTGAACATAGTCTGCTGCTCCCCAGGCTACCTGCTGAACTGAACACAATCTGTTGCTTCCCAGGCACGATGACACAATCCAGAAAGAGGCAGTTCAGCTCCTGCTTAATGCTAGCCAGGAGAGGACTGCTATTTATGGAAGTGTAGTGAGTGCTGTGTTTCACACAGGCTGAAATGCTGCAAAAGCCAACAGCCTTTCATCCATGGAGCAAAGCAGAACAAATGTATGGTGCCTATACACTCCCCCTGTTTGCATGAATATTATAAAATTATCTAAATTTTAACAAAAAAAAAAAAACAATGTAAGAATATGTATTTTTGCACAGTAGGTACAAATTAAAATTTCCAGAGAAGTTCAAATAACTGTCAAAAACTAAATGGAAGAACCAGACTAATTTGGCCCCGAAATACTGTACTAATGTACTACCTTACGCTGCTAGGGTTATATCGATGCATGACTTGGGGTCTTCTGGTATTACCTAAATGCACGTGTTCCACTTTTCTTCCATACATTTTCACATACCTTATGTGCAATTAAATGCTGGGCCATGTTTATATTCTATGATGCACTTAGATAACAGCAATGCCCGCCACTGGAGTTAGACACAGCTACACTGTTATTGCACGTTACAAATAGCTATTACTTGTCTACTGCAAACAGAACTGTGCAAAACACACAATTTTTAGCTTTTTGGATGCTGTTCTTAACCCACAACAAGGAGCAGGTGAGGTCTGGTGTAGGTTCTTCTCTGGGTTTTAGTCAAGGAAAGCTATAAATTATGTAGGAAGAAGAAAATTCTCTAAAATCTCTCTAAGAAGTACCTTTGCATATCTATTAGGACATTGCTGAATGAAATATTGGGTATAGCCTCTTTTATATCCCACTCACTGTGGGTCTAGGGTGTGAGAATCAAGTTGAACCACACTAAAATCTCACACTCAGTATGTTTAATAGGGCAATAACTTTTACTACCTGTATGAATACTTTTTCATGCATTTAGCAAATCAGCCTATGAGCCTTCAGAGAAAACATGGAGGGTTTCATATGCAGTACCATGGAACGCAGAGCAATAGGAGTGGAAACTCCACGGTGAAGCATCTTCTCGTACACCACATCTCCACGACCAATGGAAACACTGCTCATCTTGAGATATTTATGCATTTATATTTCTTTCTTGAGGAAACAGACATGATTTCCATATCACGCCCACTCACTACAGACCAAAACACATCTGGAAATCTTTGTTTAGATAAGGCAGAGAATATCCAAACTTGTGTGTAAATAAAAACATCAGTGCTTAAAAACAACATAAATACTGCAGACTGAGCTTCTCATTCTTCTGAAAAGTATTCACTGGCATCGATTTGGTACAGTCCAGTCTTGAACCCCACACATCTGGGGACGTCACCCTTACCAACCCGCCAGATGGGTTCATTTAGTCACAGCTGTACTGTCTCTCAATCTCAAACCAAAGGAGTAAGATCCTGTGGGATGCTGCAGGAAATGAACGTGGCAACGAAATGGCATTAATGACACAGTGAATGATGGCCATTTTGGGCTAACAAGGTTTAATTATACCCAGCCTGGTAATATCACCTGCTTTATCACACCAACAAAACATGCATGTAAACAATAAAGACATCAAAGCAGGCTGGCCATCATCTGACAGAAACCGAAATGTCTTTGGACAGTCGTGAATGCAGTGCTATCACTTCTGCGACCGTTTGCTTCATTTCAAGAGCCACACATAGATCTGGCTTAAAATGACACAGGCAGTGTCACCTGGCTGTGTCCTTGAAAGTCCTGCAGCCCATTGAAAAGTGGGTCACCTAACGTGCTAATCCGTCAGGTGACCAGGTAGCTCAGTCAACAGCCGTTCGTCAACAAAGAGCAAAAGAAAGGCACTTCAGCAGAGATGTCACCAAGGGCCACGTGTCTCTTCTGCCTCACAGCTACGGGCTCAAAAAACCAACAAAAGGGAAGTGAGATGAATGTATCCAACCCTTCTATATTCCGCATACCAAGACAGAATAAATCACCTTGAGATGATATTATAAATTACAGCTTTGCTTTTAATTGTGCCGTTCTGCACTGTTGGAAATGCTTCTTTTCAAACACACGTCGAGGACGGATGAGATAAAGCGCAGGAGTAAAAGAGCATGAGAAAGCCCAGCACCGCCACACAAGGCCTGCATTCATAACTTCAACTGCAACACAAGACGGACTCTGCTCTGCGACCAGTCTGGTAACAGACACGGCGTCCCCTGGAACGGACGACGAGTCTGTGTACGCTATATGGTCCTACTAGACCTACGCAGCCATGCCACCATCACCCACCCCTGTAAATTGTTTATACAAACAATGCGTGCTTTACATGTGTACCTGACAGAGACCTCTTTGGCTGCTCACTGAAAACTGGCCCAATGGCTCCAATTCCTCGTCCTGATGTTCAATTTTCTCACAGAGCCCAACATTAGAGACTAATCAGTGGACAGGATAAAAACGGTCAATGCTCTGACAAACGGTACGGAGCCCAAATACCCGTCCCTCCACACCTTCATCACACCCCAGCTGACACAATGCAGGGGAGGACGGAATGTAGGATGTCTGCATCGGCCAAACCGTCTCCTGTAGCTGCTCACACTCAGTCTGTGGACTCTTTTCACCCCGCACCGTCAGGCAGTTAAGCGCAGCCTTTCAACGTCCAGCCATCAGATTGGAGTTGACAGCCTTGGCCAGGCATGAGAGCGCTTCGCCCGGACCTGACAGCAAGTGCTTTATTAAGGCGCGATAACAACAAACTTCAAACGTTTACAAGTTCTGCAGCCCAACACTCTTGAAAGACAAACAGGTTTTATGTCAGCTACATCTGATGATCACTCAACCTCCCACGACGTCTGTTCTGTACAGCATCCTCACACTGCCTTGCGCTCGACTGATGTTACAGATAGCATTCGTTTCTGCTGCAACGCCTTCTGCAAAAGCCAAACGGCTTTATTTATAATGGGTGCCTATGCCCTGCCTATATATGGTTGGCCATCTTCAGGCGAACATACACCGGGGTCTTCAAAGCAAAGTGAATCGCGGATGCTGGGACATCACTCATCTTAAAACAAGTGTTTGAGATGCTTTCCACTTTGCAACGTCTGAAGTCCCCCAGCGCAGCCACTGTTTATCTTGCAAAGAGCGAAACTATTAGTATGACGGCCCCATTCAAAAGGCGCGGACCGTCAGCTGTGGCAGGTGCTTGATGTACAAACATCAGAGCACATGTCTGGGAGGTCTTGCCTAGAGGTAAAGGTAAACAAGCAGGTCACAGCAATATATCACTGAAATATGGCATATTGTGGACCTGATTTTTTTTATTTATTTTTTTTTTCTCTTTTCCAGGCAAAGGCCATGAAAAGGGGGACATTCTTGTGCTATGGGTATTTTGGCACACCCACACACACCAACACAGACATTCCTCCATAATGACCAGTTCAACATGTCCAGTTTTAGTTAGATTATACTATGAGAAATACTTCAGTTCTCAGTTCTGGTGAGCGGCGATCATGATATGGATGGAGCCAGAAGACTAATAAGTAACTAAATTCATAAAGAAGTCCAAAGCAACCTCAAGTATTTAAGTCAACAAAGATTCGCATGTTTTCAGATCCTCGTCAACTACCCCGTCACAATGACTCCAATCCACGGCGTGTCAAAATCGTTTAATTTTTTGTCTCCACTTACTGCCATGCCTTCTCGAAGTGAGTATTAGCAGCGCATCAGTAAACTGTAACAACTGTTTATGGCCTCAGTTTCCATGCAATACATAACTTTTGTCATGATAATAATACAGACGTTAAACCGTTTGATGACCTTGCCAAAAATTCTCATCCATCCTGGAAAAAGAGTGAGCGTAATCGCACATCATAACTCTGCATATTACACCTTTTACTGCCGCCCCCATGCTCTGGAACACCTTGGGAATCAATCTTTAAAAAACATCATTCACTGGAAATTCTTTCCTTTTCCACATTTCAAATGAATTAGAAAAATACGAATTTTGACCTCGTCGTCGGACTGTGAAACTATGAATCATCGCATGATCTTGATGAAAACAACAATAGATAATTGCAGCGCTGTCAGAAACTCTTTCTGTCGTGTGGCACACGAGTAAGACAGCACAGTCTACCCAGCCATTTTGTAAAGATGTATTCTCAGCGGCTCTTTGAGAAGACAGACGCTTGTCACGAGTAGGCTTTTACACACCCATGCTTTCTGCATCATACAAATGCGTTCGTTCTCAAAGGATTTTTTTTCCTCTGTGCCTTCATAAAAGCCAAAATGAACGTAGCTTTCTTTCCCTCAGTGTATAGGTTTAAAAAGGTCAAAGGTCAAAGTCCCAGCGATGTCTCTTACAGCATGGTGAGTTACTGTGAAGAGTAAACATAAAAATATTTCGTTAAGAACATCTTACCTCACAACTTTAGTTGATTTATAAAAATTTTATTATTTAACATTTGCATATTATTTATTGTAAAATGATGGACATCTTGTTGTTGGTGATGTTGCCCCCTCATGGTGACACAAATGACTGAGTAAAAGCTAATTTTGGCCTTGGCTGCTTGTGGGGACCATCGTATAGCACAAGGCTGGATTTACTGGCAGATTTTGTCATCTGAGTCCAACCCTACGAGTGTTTGATTTCCAGTGACGCAAAGCCGCTTCTTGCTCATTTCACGCATGACGAATGTATACGCACAATGCGGTTTTGAATTTTTTTCACAGTGCACATCAATTAATGTCAATTCAGTGTGTCGTTACCAAATGTACACACTTTCGTTTCGGGACCATCTCATAAAACTGTCAGCTGGTATTTCAAAAACTTGCAGTGGAATTCTGACTCACGTGATCCAATGCAGGAACTTTTGCATTAAGACTAAAGCCTTGTAACTGGGTAGGTCCCTCAGTTTATAAGCTTTTAAGTAACGGAGGCATTTGAAAAACAGGTCAAGTGTTGTTCAGTTAATGTTTTAACCATGTAATTGTTTATTTAAAACTTCAACAAGCTGAGTAGCCCATTTGGAAGTGATTCATTTCTTATCAATGATGTTTAAATGGTCTTTCAGTAGACAGGGAAATTTAGAGAATTTTGAAAGACAGTTAGGTACTTTTGTTTGTTACAAGTTAAGGTGGCACAAGCTAAAAGTGTATGACAAAAGGTCCATCCATCCATCCATTATCTTAACCGCTTATTCCTGGTGAGGGTCACGGGGAAACCTGGAGCCCATAGGGCACAGGGCAGGAGACACCCAGGGCAGGGCGCCAACCCAACACAGGGCACACACACTACGGGTAATTTGGACACACCAATCAACCTAACCTGCATGTCTTTGGACTGTGGGAGGAAACCGGAGCACCCGGAGAAAACCCACCAAGCACAGGGAGAACATGCAAACTCCACGAACACAGACCGAAGGCGGGAATTGAACCCTAGGCCTGGAGGTGCGCGGTGACAGTGCTAACCACCACACCACCGTGCCGCCCATGACAAAAGGTATTATATTTTACTCATGTTTGCTTTTCATTTTTCTGAAAACTGCAGTAATACAATCAAAATATAATGAAAGATGTAACTGTATATGTGATTTTGAAACACAGAGCTAACATTTCCAGCAGTGGGTACTCATTGCTGAGAAAGATGTACTCTATTTAAATTACCCTAATATCTACACTACTGCAGAATTAAAACCCTGAAGTCACCAAAAGAGTATTGGGAAATGGATGACACCAACACACTAAAGTACTTGGATGGACCTTTCTGTGTTGAGCCAAGGATTACAGCATAAACATAAGCTTTTAGTTTACATTACAGGAGCTGCTCAAGATCTTCCAGAACGAATATCAGGAGTTAAAGCTAGTGGCTGTGGTTTCCATCTTTACTGCTGAAAGCATCAGTCGAGAACCTTGCTTTTGACAGAAACTTGCGGCCATAAGTGTTCAGGTATGTGTGATTAGACACCTTGTGCTGAACATCTAGTTATTTCCATTAGGCCCAAGCATGCCCCCCCACACACACACGCACACGCACAACAACAGCACAGTATGAACGAAAGCTCTGAACTCTTCGTGTCTGCTGCCTGCATGTAAGGGCCACCTTCCTAACACAACTTAACATGAGAGTGTACTGAACACAGTAATCCAAAACCGCTACAAGCACATACTCCATTTCATTGTAAAAAGCTGCAGAGAGGAAAATATTTAAAAATTAACTTGCTGAACAAACTCTAAGGTTTTCCACAAAAAAAATGTAAAAAAAAAAAAAAAAAAAATTAATATTTGAATTTGGTGTGACTATTCGAGGCAGCATGGTGGCGTAGCGGCTCGCACTGGCGCCGCGCACCTCAAGGCCTGGGGCTCCATTCCTGCCCTGGGTCTGTGTGTGTGGAGTTTGCATGTTCAATCCCTGTGCTTGGTGGGTTTTCTCCTGGGTCTCTGGTTTCGTCCCACAGTCCAAAGACATGCAGGTTAGGTTCATTGGTGTTTCCAAATTGCCCATAGTGTGTATGTGTGCCTGTGCCTGCAGTGGGTGGGTGCCCTGCCCTGCGCCCTATGTCTCCTGGGTTGGGCTCCAGGCTTCCCGCGATCCTTAACAGGATTAAGCGGTTTGGAAAATGAATGAATATTTGAGCTGTACTTAGCGTATGTAATGATGCAAATAAAATTTAGAGCAAACCTGCAGCAAACACGTCATTGAGTTCTGTAGTATGTCCAATAACAAACCCCCAGTATAACGGAATCTAGTATAACATTTAATTAGATCCTTAACACTGAATACAGCCTTAGTGCGGAGATGTAACTTGTCTAGAGAGAAATTAGAAAGTTATAATACACGACAAAGCACCCAGGGCAAGACGAACAACATTAATCATGCAGAAATAACTTTTACCGCATACGATAATACAAGAGATAAACAGATTTCTAAATGTCACTTTTCTGTGCTGGTTTACAATATTTGTACAATACAGAAGTAAAACACTACAGATGCGGTTACAGAGTTACTGCAACGTTTCAGTTAAATAACATTAAGAAAAATAATAATAATCCAACATAAATAAACGTTTGTTAAATAAATAAATAGCCCTAATAAACGCACCTTTGTGACACGAACATGTACACAAACACGCAACGCTTTGAGTGACCTTGGGAAATATCTTAGAAAATCCAGCTTTGGACTTCTAGCCAACATAAGATGTCTTACGTCGTATGTCTTCCTTAATTCTCCTGCCTGGTAGTCAAGATGCTAAAAATAAAACAGTGGTTTACACACTCAGATTCTGGAGACGCCAAATAGGGCTGAAAAATCTCTGTCCTGTGTTCCCGCATTATGAAGCACCAGCGGACGCGGATATTAACGGTGGAGCAAACGCGCTTTGCACTGCGCTCTTTACATCCTCACATTACCATGTTTTCTATATTATGAACTATAGCGCGTTCACAAACGTTAATTTACAATATGAACTAACTTCCACCACAAGAACAGATCATTAAGGTCATTTGGTTCATCATCAACCATCATTTGTTCAGTGTATTATTCATTTATTTTTTTATGTATTTTTCCTTCGTAAAGCATTTTAAGCGTGACATTAAGCACAACTGAAACTGAAAAGATGGGCACACGTGTTTGGTTTCGCATCGTCATGAAGTCAGAGCTCCGAGTCTCAGGTCCGCAGGTTGGGCGCACAGAGCAGTTTGCCGCAGTGTCCGCGGCGTCGCCAGCTGCGATCGTTTCGGATGTTCTGCTACTCAGCCGGCACTTCCCTGAAATGTGTTTTACGCGTTTCTCAGGAAGGTAAGGAAACTGCCTGGCAGGCGGACACTGGCAGCAAACTGTCTTTGCGAAAATAAACATTTCCTCCCGACTTTTCAGAAAGGTAAAAGAGCGCTTAATGAAGCTGAAAATTGTATAATAGATCTTTCATAAATGCATTACACGGACGATAAGTGACGAGTTAGGAATCCACTTGAAAATACTTAAAAAGATTTACTTCAAGCATGCTGCCCTGCCTTCTAATTTTTCGATAGAGCAACAATAATTAGAATTGGGCCTATCTAGTTATACTAGAGCAATCTGAAAAGTAGGTGAATGTTTCCGCCCAATGCACACAAATCTTACCTTTATATAAACACTGCACCCAAACTGACCTGACGTGCTTAAGAACTGTGATATTTCTGCCTAGCTGGTCTTCTGTCCACAGCCTCTGTGAACAGGTGTGGAGGTTTTACCTCTCATTAACTCTTTGCCACTTGGATGCTGGTTTTAACATTTAGATACTAGCATTCTTTAACAAGTATGTTTTCTACAGGAATCAACACTTCGCTCTTGCAAAACTCTCTAATACAGCTGAAATTATACGCACGCCAGCGGCATTAAACCACGCATTTCTTAGCATCCAGAAACATCATAGCTGCAATCACATGACAGTTGCACTGGGCAGATGCTTTTTACATTTTATAATGTCAGTGACCTGAGACACTAGTTGATATTTGCCAGACTGGGATGCTGAGGTCTGTACCCATGTATTTACACAGGCGACCGACACCGTGCCAGAAGAAAATACAGGTGATTTTATGGAAAACAAAGCATGCTGGGAAAGATGAACGTAATTCTGCAAGTACAACTGATCCACCAAACCAGCGTCTGAGAAGGAGGGCCTAGTTTAAAAAAAAGAAAAAAGAGAAAAGTGTACCGCATGCTGTATTGAAAACAAACAGTATGAGGTGTAGTAATGAGTGAAGACTTAAGAGGATTGCTGTTAAGCATGGTAAGGAATTACAGGAGTGATAATTGCTTTGTGGTCTTCAGTGCTAATCATGCTGAGCCAAAGGCTAGCAAAAGCAACAGGATTTATATGAAAGAAAAGGCAGTAATTACAATCGTTTCCACATAGAAATTCTTCTCAAAATGAACCCAAAGCTGGATGCTTCCTTGCGGCCGCTAGGAACTCTTGATGCAACGGAGCACTTTACTGCTGAAGAGATTTACTTAAACCATCCAGTTATAACCGCTAATCGTACACATGACCTTGTAAGGGTTGGTGAACCGCCTGCAAAACCCACCTCTGATGTTACCCCTCTGTAATTTTTTTTCCAGAGACAAAAGTCTGACAATATGCCACAGATTAATATCATGTTTTACATTTCTGGAACAAAGAATCTTTAGCCATGATAACAACTACAACATTAAAGAATATTCTTGTCATATGTTACAGTAATACTGTGGATTTGTGACAATCTTCCTTGTGTAATAAGAGGCATAATAGGAGGTTACATAAATCTGGAAAGTTTGCAAAATACTTCACACTTTTAAATGTTAATGTAGTGTAATGTAAATTTGAAACCGTTCCAGGTTCTTATAGGTGCTGTCCAGTAGGGCTACAGATGGATGAAGAGCACGAGTGGCAGACAGCTGGAATATCAACACATTGTACTCCCCACAACTTTAATGTAATACTTCCCATCCTTTTTAGGGAATACCTTCTGTCACTGTAAACACAAAAGGTAATTTCTACAGTATGGGCAAGGCAAGAATCATTTCTGCACAGGAGAATACTTAAGTAGTATATATGCTTGGAACTTTTTTCCCCTCACAACATGTAGATGTAACAGGATAAACCCTGTCAGAGAACAAAACTGCACAGCCACAGTCCTCTCAGAGTTACCAGACAAGAGCATTAGCGTGCTCTGCTGAGCTACAGACCTGCACAGCCACAGCCCTCTCAGTTACCAGACA
>JABJVR010002992.1:0-16529 GCA_025773905.1 Chitala chitala | reverse complement strand
GGCTCCAAAAAAGCATTCAGTTTTTTTTTTTTTACTTCCCAAAATGGCCTTAATATGTGTAGGGAACATAGTGTTTACAGGCCAGTAAAAGTATTTCTGTTGCTTATTTATGGAACATAAAGTCTGATTGTATAGGTAACTAATTTACAGTATGTTATAAAGAATACTGAAAAAAAACATAAACCCCTTTTCACTTGTCACAAACCTTTTGGAGGACCATGATCCAGCAGACAGAGCATTCTGGGAAGAGTTCAAAAGCATATTCTCTCCCCGTTCTTGCAGCAGAGGAACATAGTAGTAGTCCAAAACCAGGGCAGATTGACTTGGCGCACCCTGGTGGTCAGAAAGGCCACAGCAGACTTTCTTTGGTATACAGAATGTTTGGTCCAGGCTCTGCGAGGCCAAATGGAGAGCCAGGACTGCAGTGGAAAGGGTATGGGAAGAGACACCATCGCCGATGCTCTTGGGGAAGAGGAGCAGTTGAACCACCTGCCGTGTCAGCGTCACTGCCACGCCCAGGCAGCTGGACCCACCCACGTGGGATGTGTCCCAGGACAGCAGCGAGAGGAGAGTCTGCAGGAAGCGAAGAACACGGGCCGCCCAAGAGTCCTGTGCCGTGTTCATCCCGCAGGGTTTGGAGATCGGGGAAAACTGGAGGAGAGCGGCGAACTGCAGCGCACAGCGGGCAGCAT
The DNA here is from genome assembly GCA_025773905.1 of Chitala chitala. Taxonomy (NCBI): domain Eukaryota; kingdom Metazoa; phylum Chordata; class Actinopteri; order Osteoglossiformes; family Notopteridae; genus Chitala; species Chitala chitala. The sequence goes on along the minus strand of JABJVR010002992.1, from coordinate 15,837 downwards.
ACTTCAACAGAAGAGCCCTCTGCTCCACAGCCCTGCCCAGGGACACGGCCAGTGCCCAGGCTGTGAGAAGACTCCGCTTTGCTCGCACCAGCTCAGCCAGCAGGGTAGAGACACCCGGACCCGCCTCCTCAGCCTCGCAGGACTGCCCAGGCTGGGCGTGGAGGGTGTCAAACATGGAGGCAAACTCCAGTCTCCCATCAGCCCCTGAATACAAGCCTGGGGCCTGGCTGCCTTCTTCATCAGAGTCTTCTTCAACAGCTCCCTGAGGAGGTGCACAAAGCACTGCTGTCAACTACTGAAACCCCTTGAAGGGAGCCCTGAGCTGTCATGGCAACACACCTGAGCTGGATGCAGCAACTCCAAGCTGGTGCTCAGGTAACACAGGGAGCTTGATTGAACCATGCAAGCTAACCTACAGCCAGAAACCACATTAACACAACACAAAACAGAGCGGTCAGCTCACCTGTGCCTGTCTCCCTATCCCGCTGATGTCCCATGTGTCCACGCCCTCCCGCAGAAAACGAGGCAGGGCCATGACACTCGTGTCCCCCTGACGAAGCTCCTGCAGCCTGGATGAGAACTTCAGCGTAGACATGCACTCCAGCTGGGCCCTCGCTTCAGGCTGAGGGGCAGAGCAGGCGCATTCACAGAGGAAGAGGCCGCACTTCAACATGAACTCATTCAGAGGAACACACTCAGCGGCTGACCGGTTGCAGGTAAAGGGCCTGCTCGGCGTAGGAACACCCACCTTGCGCCCAGCAGCAGCTCGGCGAAAGCCCTCGAGCGCATCTGTCGCATCCAAAAGGAGGGAGCTGATGAGTGCGGCAGGCGAAGACTGGTGCGCCATGCGCAGGACAGTGGCCATGTACCCATCAGACACGATGAGGCAGGGCAGCCGAGGGTGCCAGGTGACCGAGTAGCGCTGTCGGTATAGGTCTTCAGCAGAGGCGCGTGAGCTGGAGAGTGAGGCATCCTGGGGCACAGGTGGTCTGGCAGGCAGGAGGTACACAGGAATCAGCAGACAGGCATCTTCATGTGCATGGTATCTTAGTTTGGGGTTACCCACAATTCCACAAGAAACTATACGTAAAAACTGTGCAAAGCAGTCAGGTTTCTGCAAGATGTTATTGTCCCTTTACTGGGCATAAAATATAAAAAGAAAGCCGTAATGTGACAGCGGTGGTAATGAATAAACATCTCAAATATGAGTAAAGTAATGAAAATGAGTTCTTTAATTACTGACAAGGTAATGAACAAATATCTCCCAGTGACCAGTGATAACAAACAAATTCTTAAATTAGTGGCAAGGTACTGAACACACATTCTTCAAAGAGAGACAAGGTACTGAACACACATTCCTAAATGAGAGACGAAGGACTGAACACACATTCCTCAATAAGTGATGAAATACTGAACACACAGCCCTCAATGGAACTGAGGTACTGGATACAGATTCCTCAACAAAGGATAAGGACCTGGATGCAGAGTTAATGAGAGCTGAGGTACTGAACACAATCTTCAATGAGAGGCGGGGTCCTGAACATGCATTCTTCAATGAGAGACAAGGCACTGAACACCCAATCGTCAATGAGAAGTGAGGTACTGAACACACATTCCTTAATGAAGTGTGAGATCCTGGAAGCACATTCAGCGAGAGCCAAGGTACTGAACACATTCCATAGAAGCGAAGCGAACTACTGGAACGCACACTCTTCAATGAGAAGAGGTATACTGAACGCATCACCCTCACTGAAAGGGGAGGAGCTGAACACACATTCCTCAATGTGAGATAGTGAAAGTGCATTTATAAATGAGAATTTAGATGCTAAATCCACACTCCTCAGCGAGACACACAGCAGTGAACATACATGCTCTGTTAATGAGTAAGCTAATAAACTGGTCTTGGTGACAGTTATCGCCAGTAAGGCACATCCCACAGGTCAGGGACACGTGAATGTGCGCAGGCAGCACACACGTGCAACACGAGACTGACTTCTGCAAAGCAAGTACATACTTACATGAGCAACACGCACACAATGAGCATGTCTGATGGAGAGCCGGGCGACAGAAAGAGGAGAAAAAGAGAGCAAAGGAAGAGCAGCATTTCAACGGCAAGTAAAGGAAGGAGAGCAGTCAGCAGAAATGAGCCCAGTGATTCTGTTTTCCCATGAGCCAGCAGACACAACAAATGTATGTGTGGGGATTTTAGTTAACTCATTTCCTGCAGTGGGGGACCTTCAGCACTACAGTTCAACCTGAACATAAAAGCATGGTCACTAAGTCTCATGACTATACGTAATAAATAAAAAATAGAACTGGACAACCGCAAACCCAAATGCAATAATATATAACCTTTAAATACAAAATTGTTCTCCAGCTCAAAGGTACAGCTGCTGTATGCAGCCAAACATTGCAAACACTCCACCAGCGTGTGTGTGTGTGCCTGTCAGAGTGAGCATACTATAGACATACTGCTTTGATACGTTAAATCAGCGTAACCATGTGCGTGTTTTGCTTACACAAGTGGGGCACACCTGTAGGTGACGAGCGGATGGATGGGCAGGAAGTGAGCGGGTCCGAACTCAACGCTGCAACCGAAGGTGGAGAGAGAGAGGAGCCCCCCCAGCCGTGCAAGCATCAGCAGGGACCCCCTCTTTAGCAGACAGGCCACGTAGAGGCCCCCCGAGCACCAGCCCACATCGGCTACCCAGTACGACCTATGAGGCAAACAAACGCAAGTATGAGTTGGCAAACAGAGACGGCACATACACCCCCCCCCACTCCAGCCCTCCAGCACACTTACCTCACGTACTTGGCAGGGATTGCCAGGTCCCTGCTACCACAGCCTCCTAGCCAGCTTGGCACTGAGATGAGGTTCTGAGTGCTAATGAACAGAACCTGATTGGCCTATATGAGCACCAGAAAAGCAACATGGTGTCATACACTGCCAGCGTTCACCAAACAAAAGATACTGTGCACAGCAGTGTGGTTATCACTTCACCTACCCTGGGGTCTCTCTGATTCAGCACTACGGCTAAAAGCAGGCCGTCTGGGGACAGGGCACTGACCAGAGCCCCTCTGGACTTCACTGGAGAGCAGGGAGGCAAGAGGCTGGACAGAGGGTACAGCTGGGTGACCCAGCACACATTGTCGCCCCCTGGACTGAGGACAACAAGCAGCCGGTCACTGTTCTTCTTCAAGGAACATGCAAAGCAACATTATGACAGCCAGACAGACACCAAAAAACCTTTAACAGCCCCCACCTGAACCTACGCTCCGATCCCTCCGCCCAGCTGATCTTCAGAAAAGTGATGCTCAACTGGTCCCCAGAGAAAAAAGAGATGGCGCAGAAGCAACAGTCTCCCACAACCTGGAACGGCAATCAGTCCACATTCTGGTTATCATAAGGCTAGTTGACATACGCAGATGCCCTGGCTGTCACATGCCAGTTCAGCTAGTGACGGATTCCCACCTCCCCCTGAACAAAGGCACCGTGCACACAAGCTTCTTTGTCCCGCAGCGATGGCAGGCAGGAAGAGCTGGGAGGCAGGATCTGTGTCCAGCGGCCCCTCGCGTCCCCATCCCGAACTCCCGTCAGGTCCTGTGGCTCCACACACTCCCACAGGAAAATCTGCATCGTCATAGCAGCCAGCAGCACCCGTTGCCCGTCCCCCGAAACCACGAGGAACAAGCCTGTGGTGTTTTCTGTACAAGCATGGGTATGGGCGTAAACACAGAGCTCACGACCCATAAACACAGTGATACACTTGAAATATGCGTGAAAACACATGCACAAAATACACATAATACAGGGATTGGGGAAAAAAAAAAAAAAAAAAAAAGGGAAAAAACAGGGCACACAACATTATTGGGAATCATCATTAAATTTTTTTTAGAAGTTATTGTACATAGTATGCAAGCACAGCCATGTAAATATACACAGACCCTGAGCTGTGCTGACCACTTCAGAGACTGTTGGGTCAGCAGCTGCTGTCTTTAGGGAGTCTCTGTCCCTGTTCCACAGAAATAGCTCTCCTGAAAGCAGCAGGCCAGCTAGCCAGAGACCTACAACACAGGGGAGGGAGAATTACAACTCCACAGTTATATGATCATCTGACTACCACACCCAGCTTTGATAGGTACGGGTGCTCACCATTCTGGGATGCAGCTGTGGTGGCCACCTTGGGAAGAAACGGCTGAAGTTTGGGGGTTTTTTTCTTGGTGTGCCCTGAAACCATGTTAATCTCACTAATCTTGCGGTCATCCAGGACAAACACTGCTTCCTTTTCCTAAAACACAGGGACAAACATTTGTACAGCAGCGAGTCATGACCACGTACAAATGAAAACATAGTGACCCATACCGGTAAATTAATTAGGGTAACGTCTAACGAAGACTTCAAATACAAATTCAGACAAGAGTAGCCTGTCCGGACTGCCAACTATCGTTAACAAGAGTTTGTTTCCTCACTAGTCCAAGCCAGCAGAACCGCGGCCACGGTTTCCTCCGCTTGATGCTGGTCGACAGCATCACCTCCAGCTGCAGGTCCATATTCAGTCATGTAGACCCGGCACCGGTGAAATGCTTCACGTCCGTCTGCGGCCCAGTAGCGTGTCTATTCACTCAAGACATCATGCTTTTTGTTAACCATATTAATCGAAAAGAAAAACGAATACCGAGCAATCTCGTCATTTTAACGGTCCAGCTAGTTTATTCACTACAGCGGTCCAATACGAGGTTCATTAGCCATTTAGCTGGTGTCCATTAGACAATTTTCCATCTTGCCTGTGCTACTTAACTTGCATCCACAGCAACCGACAGACGCCATGGTTGCTAGCTAGCTAATGAAACTGTCATATTAGAAAGCAACTGAGTATATCAATATTCAAAAGTAAAACAGAACCTATTTGTTAATAATTTACAATTTCGATCAAATAACGCAGACACTATAATGCGCTGTACGGAGATTTATGCTTTCTGTTACAGTTATTGCAAATGTTTTCAAATCTCCCTCCGCTTCCGGCATGGGGAAGAACTTCCTACGTTTCCAGCTTGGAAAAGCAGCTGGAGCGGACAGGATTGCTCACAACGCCCTCCGGCGGACAGTGTTGGAACAGCAGACGTGTCACAGAAAAACGCACTTGCACTTCAATTATCGAAATATTTAAATTTTTTTTAATTGTTACATTTTCTACTTTTTCTTTTTATATATGCATACTGAATGAATATTACATCCTTATTCATCTTACTTTTTAAATGCATATTTTATAATTTATGTAATTAGTTTTGTGATTAGTGTATGATGAAGTGGTCTCCTTGCCCACGAAAATTGCCAGCCCATTGTGTATTCCATAATTTGCATGTTACCTCTACCAAAGGAGGGGACCATAAAAAAACTGGGAGGGGCGGTGGCTGGATGTTATAAATAAAAGAAGTCAATGACTTGGGCATCACCACAGATTTACATTTCTATGCAGAGTAAGCAGTCATAAAAAAGGGTCACATTTTTTTCCTGGGATGAACTCAGTGAAACTGATAGAGTCGCTCGTCCGAGCAGTCATGTGCCTGGTGGGGATTGTGGGCAACAGCTGGCTGTGTGTCCGCTCACTGCCCAGCAGGAAGTCTCAGCTACGCACGGGTGACACTCTCTCTCTCAACCTGGCCATCGCCAACCTCATTACCAACATCCTGGTGGACATGCCCGACACCATGGCAGACTTCGCAAACGGATGGTTCCTTGGGAAAACATACTGCAAGGTGTTCCAGTTCTGTGCAGACCTGTCGGAGACCAGCAGCATCTTGATCACACTGATGACCTGTGTGTTCTGGCACCAGAAATTGGTGGGATCGCTAAAACGTGGCGGCTCGCCAGTAGCGATGGACAGCATGCGACTCATTGGTCTCCTGCTGGCCGGGACCTGGACAGTCGCCCTGTTGTTCAGCTTCCCCCACTACATCTATATCACCATGGAGACCACGAACGAGACCTCAGAGTGCGTAGACGATTTCCCTTCCGCAAATGCTAAGGAGATATACGAAATCATATACTTGTCCCTGGCTAATGCTATGCCTGTTGCCGGCATCCTCTTCTTCAGCTTCCAGATTGTGTACACACTACTCCGCCACCACAAGCGCATTCAGAGCATGGCCTCTGAACTTGAGCACACAACCCCCCAGTCAGACAGGGCTGAAGAAGCCCAGCACAGCTCAAACAGGACCGCCAAGACCACAGCACAGCCTGACGCCCAGATAAGGGCAGCCAAGAGCGTGGTGGCTGTAGTCACCGTTTTCCTGATTTGCTGGGTCACCCACCTGTTGCTGCGCATCTCCAGCAATGTCAAAGAGTCAGAGTCATCTGATCTGGTGGAGGTGGCCAGCTACATCGCGGCCTCCTACACCAGCATTATTCCATACATCTTCCTCCACGGCTTCAGAAAGCTTAACTGCTCATGCCGAGGATGACCCCAGCCTGAGGTCAGTAGGGTGGGGGGGCCGGGGTACTGCACCCAAGTCTCACCTCCCACCCACTCCAAAACAAGTTGGCAAAGGTTTTTCCTCAGCCTTTTAGACTATCTTGAGAAGTAGCATTTAAAGTAAGAGTAAACACGCTCTTCTTTTTCCTTTATATAACTTGTACAGCATTGTTCATCAGAGACGAGTGTGTGCATTTTCTTATTGTAAGAATTAACACTTGTGTGTACCGCACGGGTGTATGTATACATAACAGGACAGCAATGCTGGAGAATGAAGTCATGATGATGCAGATAGAAAACTTCAGATTGATTAAATATCAAACACTTGTTTCCTTCATGCAAGCTGGGCTACAAAACAGCACAAAAAAAAGCACATGGACTGGCAAGTGATGCGAGACTTAACCACAAAAACACAAATGACCCACAGCTTCTGAATTGTCTGGTGGCATTGAAGCTAAAATCAGAATTACCCAAAGGCACCATTATCTCATTAGAAGACATCGTGTCAACACAAGCGAATGTCAACGTGCTACTGGGCAATTTAACTAATTGGATAATGGCGAACGACCTGAGACAACAAGTGGTTGTAAATAAAGATAAACTCGTGGCATGGTCCATGTATGGCAACAAACATGTTTAGTATTAATACCAGCTATTCACTAATGTAAATATGTTCCATAGTGTGATTGACAAGTGATGTTTAATGATTAAATAGATGAGAAAATGTCAAGTGATTTCAATTTTTTATTACAATGCATATTCATCACCAGAAAACACTATATAAACTGAAAAGTTTAATTTACATAAAAAGGTTTGTAAAATTTGACTGAAAAAGAGCAGGGTACATTTTAAGCACTTAAGCCTGGGGGACATACACACACAATCATCAAAGAATGGCAAACCACATCCCAGCATCCAAAGACAGAAGTGAATAAAGGCAGTCTGTAAGAATTCATACTTTTTTTAGAAAGGAGCTGAAGGAGGCAGGGAAACAGGACGTTGAGTACTACTGGAGTTTTACCTCCAGCACAGGCTGAACCACCTTCCACCCGGCAGTAAACACCTGTTCTGCTGACACCCTTTGTACTTACTGCAGTCTTACATGTGGAGTGGAGTTCAACTGAACAGTGTCAGTGTGTCCACAATCTCAAATACATGTTTAGTCAAGGCCAGCAGCAGTTGTAGTTAATGTAGTGAAACACAAAACACCTTTATATAACCTACAAAAAAAAAAAAAAAAAAAAAGACAAAGGCCGAATCGTGAGAGTGCTGTAATGACAATTGCTGGATGCGTTCATTTCCAAACCAGCTGTCACAGTACTACAGAAGCTCGAACGAATCCCAAGTCTTCATATGGTTGCAGTAAGAATTTGCTCCTGAGAATCAATAGGAGGTTGGCCTGTTCCTCCTTCTCTCATGTCTTGAACATTTTAGACCTCTTTCATAAGTCCAAAAGTGTGTATACAAAAACAAAATGCATGAATAAAAACAGGGACTCAGATCTGATGTATCTGAATGCTGTGTGTATGTGTGTGTGAGAGTGAGAGAGAGTGTGTGTTTTTGCCATAAATCAGGTGAGGTAATGAACCCCCATCCGTATAACCGGTAAGTCAAGCTCCTGAGCAGACAACAGGAAGATGAAGACACCTCTCCATTTGGCCATTATGTTTCAGAAGGTAGACAAAGCTGGACTGGAAGAAGGACCACCCACCCCATCCCACAGCCCCAAGTGCTTGTCTGTGATGACACTCAGTGCACCTTCTCCAGCTTGACCTGCAGGGTCTTGAAGTTGCCAATGATATGCTGAAGCGTAGCGTTTGGACTGAGTGACTGAAGCTCCACCAAGTACCCACAGATGTTGTCCAAGCACACGTTGGTGAACCTCCTCCTGTTAGCGCGCACACACACACAGACACAGACACATACACAGACAAACTGAGAGTGTGAACAGCCCAGAGAAGGTATGCAATAAGTTTAACACAGGCAAAGCTGGGTACCTGTCGTAGGTAGGCACACGGCTGGGATCCTCCACATAGCCAGACAGCAGCACGTGGATACATTCCAACAGGTGCAGGGGCTTCTTAAGGCGCTGCCAACAGGGGTCCTGGGGGAGACATTGCCTTGTCAATCTAAACATGCCCCCACCGATTCAAAACACATCACCACACGTCACACAGAGCTGCTCAACACCAGTCTAACATCCTAGACCACCACCTTCATAAAGGAGAACTCTATGACGACCTGAGGAAACACCACAGGGAACGCGCTGAAAGTTTGAGAAAACGGATCAGTGGTCTGCTGTGGCCCCCCTACCCGGGTTTTGAAGAGCTGGTCGTAGACCTCGAGCAGGCGGGGCAGCTGTATGCCGATCTCCTGCATGGTGACCGTGACGAAGCCCACGTCCCAGCGCAGGCGACACACCTCGTGCTCCAGGAACTTGACCAAGAACTCTGCGGGCAGAAAAGCAAGACACGTCAGGAACCCAGGGTGCCCTCAAGGGACGTGGCCGCTAGCCGGGCACAAAACTGGGCAAGTCTGGGCAGGCCTGGCGAGGCCAGCAATTAGGTGTAAATGCTGTACTGGTTTAAACAGGCTCTCACCCAAGGGGAAGTACCGCGGCGTTCCAGCGTAGATCTTGCCAAGCGACACCAGTTTTAGGCTAAGGGCTCTCATTCGGTCAGCGGGGCTCATGGTCACACTGTCATTTAGCTCTTCAAACAGACAATATACGTTTAGTGTGGTGATGTTCGCCTGCTGGGGACACACAAACATCCTCTCTCACACACTCACACATCCTCACACACACACACACACCTTTTTCCAGGATCTCCTGCCACAGAGAGTGTACCAGGATGGGGTCAGAATGTCCAGCACAATGGATGATGGCAAGTTTGCACTCCGACAGCCTAAAGTGGTCAGCAAACTCCCCATAGAGCTGGCAGGAGTAAACAAAGAAAGGTGTCTCAGTCAGTGTGGCTGGGCTGGGAGGGTCGCAGAATTTACAACACCGCCATCTGCTGATGTACCTTTGTGATATCCATCAGCTCAGAGTCCAGCTGTGAGACGGCATTCTGCACAGAGGGGTGCTGTGAGTACTGCCTGCTGAGGGTCTCCTGGATCTGCACCTGGATTCGCACCACCTGCAGAGGCGTGTACCGGGACTGTTTATCAGAGGCAGGGCCACAGCCTGGCCCTGAACACCAGGAGGGCAGCACACAGCCGGCCTCATTGCCAGCTGTGAAGAGGCCACGCTCTGTATTTTAATGCACGGCTCGTACCTCCATCTTCTCTTCCAGCTCATGCAGGAACTCCCCGTTGGCTCCCTGCGAGGAGGTGCCAGAGGGGCTCTTAGCGGAGAGGATGGCCCTGGATATGTACTCCAGCCTCTGCTTTAGGGAGATCTCCGTGCTGAGGGACAGGAAATAAACACCTCAGCACTCTAAAGTGTGCGTGAGAGCGTGTTCAGGCCTCTACACGCGTGTCCTATGAGCGTGAGTATGCGAGCCTGCCTCAGCGCGGCAGCACGTCAGCGAGCCCGGCCCGGCCCAGCAGTACCTGTGCATATCAGCGAGGCGGGCCAGCACATGGGCCGCCTTGCTGAAGCTGCGGCTCTTCTCGTAGTATCGCCACAACAGGTCCATGCTGCGCACCTTGTTCTGATCTTGCTTGATCATCCTCATCAGATGCTCCTCCAGGTACGGTGAATTGACCTGCAGAGAACACAGTTCCTGTGTCAGAGCCTGGCGCACTGGCAGCTGTGGCTGTATCAGAACCCTGCAGAGCTCAGCCCTACTGACCTCCAGCAGCTTCTCTGTGAGCTCAGTGTGGATCAGCCAGTTGTAGAGTGCGATGTGGAAAAGCTCATCCTGGGACCTCTGGGAGAGCTGCAGGATCTGCTCAAACTATAGACAAGCGGGGCATGGGGGTCACTCTTTGGAACTGAGGTGCGTGGGGGGGGGGGGGTGCACCCTCCGACCCCAAATAACCCTAAATCACATGAGCAGCAGCGTCCTCATTGCTCAACATGTTGGGGTCAGAGGTCATGACAGGGGGCCCCGGCTGCTTGGGGACGCTGGGAGACTGGGGGGCTGCGGTACTCTGGGTCACCAACTCCTGCATGGTGTCTGTGATGCACTTGTAGCAGGACAGCCTAGAGGTGGGGGGACAGATAAGAGGAGTTGGCAACATCACAGACCGATGTGCAGTGCCCCTTTAGGCCACTCCAGCGCCCCACCTACCTCTCCTGGAATGCCAGCTGCCCAGAGGCGTCCCCCTCCGGCTCCCCGTTCTTGTAGAAGTGCAGCCCCAGCCTCTGGGGGTCCTTCTTATCAGCTGCTGTGAGGCACAGCTCCAGCACTCCCTCGTAAAAGCGTACTGGAGAAACAAACACACACACACACACACACACACACACACACACACACACACACACACACACGCACAGCATTTAAAAGTCAAGCACCTTACAGACACACGATCCCACTGACCAGAGGCTGTGAGGTGGGCGGGTGGCACTAGCCGCTAGCTCACCCTGGCGGTACTGCGTGCAGACGAGGGCCAGGTCGGCATGGTGACTAATCTGCTGGTAGAGCCGCAACGACTCCCTCAACGCCCGCTCCCGGTCCACCTTGTTCTGCATCTGCCTGGAGCCCTGCAGCAGCTCGTTCGCCTGCATCGTACATGAGCAGGAATAAAATGGGGGGGTCGGTCACACAAGCGTGAGGCACACGCGAGTGTGTGCGCATGTGTGGGAGAAGGGAACGCACTTTGGAGCAGACGCTGTCGTCGGCGCTGTAGAGCAGGGGACAGATGTCCCGCAGGTGGTGGCTGATGGAGTCGATGGAGGCGCTGTCCTTGATGTACACGTTAACCAGGGCAGTGATAAGTGCGCCCGTCACCTCGCTGCCCCGGATCACTACGTCCTTGAAGCTGTTCACCTTTAGCTGTTCCTGGAACTCCTGTGGAACGGGAGGATGAACAGCAACATGCCGAAGGCAGGCCACGTAAACCTCCGAATTTCAACCACATTCAAAAAAATGGTAAAAAATACGACAATCTGCAAAGGTATGATTCTGTGAAGTCAGGAAAACACCTAAAATTCCAGTCATGTACAGAAGTGGCTGATTGGTGTATAGAGGGGAAAAAAGTAAAGAAATAAAATGCTTAGTTCACAGCTGCTACATGTAAAACACAGAAAAATACAAAACCTAAATAAAATCAAAATTCACTGTAAAATTTAATTTATGGTGCCAAAATAACAATGTATTCCTTCAAGACAAGGTCACTCAGAAATTCTTGTTCATTCTGGATAGTAAAAAAAAAAATAAAAAAAATTCTCTCTGGGGCATTTCAGATTTGCACACAAACACCTGCAAACCAGCTTTAAGATGTTCCAGTCTCTCTCACACACACACACACACACACACACACACACCTACGCACCTTAGGCAGTTCGGCCATAATGAGGCTGAACTGGTGCTCTGTCAGCAGTTTCCAGAGAGCCAGGGTCTGCCAGGACCGATGTACTAACTGCTGAATGCCCTGCAGGGACACCTTCTCATACAGCTGGGCCTCAGCTGTGAGGGGACAGGGAAAGATGGGTCAGTGACACACACACACACAGCAGGATAGTAAGGTGGCCTCAGCTGTGAGGGGACAGGGAAAGATGGGTCAGTGACACACACGCACACACACACACACAGGAAAGCTCTTTCGCTGTGGTATAGTGAAGTGGCCCCAACACACAGAAACGCACGTTAGTACAGAGACACTACTCGCAATTAGGTGTGCACACAATGTCAGACACACACACAGACACAGCAGGATAGTAAGGTGGCCTCAGCACATGCACAAGCACGCAGTCTCACACACTCACAGTCTCTTTCTTCCACACTCGCACGCACACACACACACACACTCACTGTGGTACTTCCTCTGGAGCTCCTGCTGAACCTGCTGAGAGGTGCCCCCATCAGGCCGCATGAAGACCAGAAGGCGCTGCTGCAGGTTAGCTGGGGTGCTGAAGCTGCCACACAACAGGGAGAGTCAAGGGAACATTATTCTGTACATGTGCCACAGGAAGCTAAAGAACACTTAGCCCAGCTAATCCTGCCATTAAAAGATGAAAGATGCTACTTTTGCTTTTAGTTCAGCTGGCTGCTAAAAACATCAGAATAACCCAAGTAATTTGTCCTATGAAGAAAAAAAAAAGTATACATATACAGTTGACACCATTTACAAAGACTTATGTTGTCTCCGATAATCAATACTCAAATGAGTTATCATTTCATTAATACACATCTGAAAGGTCAAATTTCTCTACTTCTAGACCCATTTCAGCCAATATACAACACATCATCTAGGCCACTACGATATGCAAACAAGCATTAAAGATACGTTCATTATTTTGAGGCAGCACTACATTTCCAAAACTAAAAGCGTTGTACGACAGTCTCAATACATTAGAACATGATGATCCGAAACTTACAGTGTGGAGGAGTGAGGGGACTGCATTACATTTCTTAAAATGATTTGATTTGTAAAATGCATTTATTACTAAGGTGTGGCTGTAAGTACTTTGTCTCAATACACTTTAAATTTTGAAAAGGAAACAAATAAAAATAGAGCAAGACTTATTTCAAACAACTGTGTGCATATCCACCTTAAAGTTATTCCTAACACACAATCTAGCACTAAGCTCTTTAGGTCACAGGACATGGGGGGGGGGGAGAGAACACCACATGACACACAGAGGCTCGTGTGGCATGTGTACCTGGCCACGCCCAGCGAGGTGGGGCTGAACTGGGAATTCTTGTCCAGAAAATCTTTCAGGCCACGAAGCTGCAGCAGTACAGCCTCCAGCTCCAGTGAGCTGACTGTGCTCTCCATCTGAGAAAGAGACAGGCGTGCTGCCTTTAGGTTACCAAAGGGAAACATTACCATCCCACACTGCCACAAAGTAAAACCACCTGGAACTGTTTCAAATAAGATGTTAATCATTGAGTATGTCTAGCCTACAGTGTTGTTTTCAAAGGCCAACTCCAACTCTACAGCTTCACATTTCAATCTAGCTCCTTACAATTCACACTCTACTGGTTGGCAGCTGTTATTTCAGTGAGGACAGTTTGTGGACAAGTCTGGAACAGTACTCACCATGCTGATGGTCTGGGAGCCTTTGCTGACTGTCTTCTCCACCACCAAGCTACCATCCCAAATGTTTCTGAAGACGACAAATCAGCGAGAGTCCATTGAAATGTGCACCCAAACCCTTGTACTTTTGCCACGCCCACACAGGTCATGTGACCGTCCCTCTACTGTGCGGGGAATGCAGATGCTCACCCCAGGATGCGGCTGAAGTACAGGCAGATGCCGTTGTGTTTGCCAGAGAAAACAACCTCTGGGCCGGCAGAGACACCAGTGATAGGGGCAGTGCCTGGGCCGGTGGGGGCAAAGGGTGTGGACGTGCTGGGAGGTACCATGCCTGCAGGGCAGGGAAAAGTCAGAATGAGACATCTGTGAAGAAGGGGGTAACAATTATCCTAAATCGTATTAAACTGATTCTTCCAACAAAATCCCACATTCAGTAAAACCCCTCAGAGTAACACCTGGTCACACCTTTGTAAGGAGAAAAATATTTTTCACCCAGAATCAGGGATGTGCTGGAGGACTAAGATCACAGAGACGGCATACCTGGTGCAGGTGTGACCAGAAAGCTGGGGTTGGGGACAGGACTGCCAACAGGAACTGAGGACCCTAAAATAATAAGAACCACATACTGAAAGTGACACACTGACCTCAATTCAACAAACAGCCAAACTACACGTGGTATGATGACTTGCTAACATGGTTATTTACAATACAGCCTCACCGTGGACAGGGGAACTGAAGAGGGGCCCCACATTGCTGGGGGTGTTTAGTGCCGAGGCGAAACGCATCTGCGCTTCTCCTCCATACCTGCATACAACGAGACGTTAAAAACGTGGAACAAAACGGCAGGAACTAGTACTGGAACTCTCTCACACACACGGCACTGACCTGAAGAAGGCTCGGGTGGCCCAGATGGAGATCTCGCGGTCACACGCGGCACTCGAACAGGCCAGGATCAGAGCGGTAGCACATGCCTGCTCCTCCTGTAGGGGGAGGGACACTCTGTTCCAGGCTGCATGCAAACCAGCAGACAAACTGCAGAGCCTCAAGCCCGGACTGCAGAGCTTACCCTGTGCAATTTGAAGAAGCGCTCCATCTCCTCTCCCTCGCCACTTGCAGCACTCACCAGCAGGTGGCGCAACTGGTCCACCGGCCGTAGCTTCTGGAAGATGTGACTCCCCTGGAGCAAGCAGGAAAAGTACCATTTAACATTTAAAGCACTGTTATATCAGGTAGCCACTTGGATGAGCGGCAGCAGGAGAGGTAGAGAAAGTTGAGTACATTCTATTTGTTACGGTTTCCTATGGCTTATTTCTATAGTGGTTAAAATCTCAAGTCTTTGGTGCTGAAGTATGCATGTCAAAGCACACCAGACTTGGACTTCTGAGAGCGAAGAACAGCATGGTCTCAGGTAACAGGTGCTCCTGGACAGGTGTGTTACCTTGGCAGAAAGGAGGACAAACTTCTTAGGAGGAACATTGTGCTGCTGCACCACCACAGGAGAATCAGTGAGAGGAACCAGGTCCTTGTTGAGCGGCGTGGAGATCCTAGTCGGGCTGCCTTCCTCGATGGTGCACAGGGCCCATGAGTGCCCATCGACATTGGAGATCATCTGGAGACACAGGGCATGGGGTTGAGTGTCAGCCATGTCTCCCGGAGGGAAACGAGAGAGCAAGAGAGAGACAGAGCATCCCCATAGCCCCCCTCCCCCCCAACCTGTGCTTCCATGAGGGGCTTCTTGAAGGGGAAGGAGTCGTGGTTGATGCACCAAAGAATGTCGCTGTCCTCAGTCTCAGAAGCAGCCATTAACAGTATGCCTGAAGGCAGAGGAGAAGACGCAGTCACTCCCCCTCCTAAGCACACCTGGGCAAATCCAGGTGACCCGCAGAGAACACCTGGCCAAGGTGGTGCATGTCCACAGAGAGACAGGCAGCCGTACAGAATGATCATCATGTGTGTTTCTGCTCTGTACTTCAAATCATGCATGTTCCTGCTCTGTATGTTACCACGCCAATGAAAGCCGAGCAGCTAACTGACCATGGCCCCATAAATATTATTTGAGTTTACCTCTTTAATAAGAACATCCAAGTTTCTCTCCCTTTTTTCCTTTGGTTTCTATACTTTAACCATAACTACATCACACTGTGTGTGTGCCCTGTGGTGGGTTGGCGCCCTGCCCTGGGTGTCCCCTGCCCTGCGCCCTATGTGCTCTGGGATG
>JABJVR010002991.1:42629-53908 GCA_025773905.1 Chitala chitala | reverse complement strand
CATTCTTCTAAGGAGATGCTGAGCTGTGTGTCAGGTATGGAATTCTATTGGAGCAAACAAAAAGCTATAATGAGCCATTTGAAATGGTATTGTATACAGACAGAAACCAGAGTGCACAAAATAGAACCACCACATTACTCCAGAGATGTTTAAAAGAAAACAGAAGAATAGAGGTGCCATATGACTTTGAAAAAGAAACTAGATAAGAGGATGTGTGAAATGGAGTGTGTCAATTAAAGAAGCGAGAACTGGAGGACATTGCTGACACTGAAGGAATCACCTTAGGTTTACAGTAAAAACATATAGAAACATTCTGTATTGTATTACTCAGTACTGTAGTGTTGACTATACATGGGGGTAAACTAAACTACCACTAAACTTTAACTAGAATTAAATTCTGTTTTCAAGAATATACACATTAATCTAATTTGAGGTATGCTTATGCTGAAAACAGTAAATCCTACATAAATGTAATGCTATTGTACAAACAGAACTGTCCCGATTCTCAGCAAGAGTACTATAAGTACCTGTTATTAATTTGGTTTGAAGTTACGTAGAGTGATATGAAATGTACAACATGATTTGTTCAAGCAAAGATGTAATCAGAAATAGAGTATATCACGTTATGGTGTGAAATCTGACAAATACAAGATTAATCTTTCACTAGAACTGGATAATTAAAGACTTAACAACTGTAATATAAACTATCTGCCAGCATGAAGTAATTAGTAGAATTAAAAAGCGTATTTAGCCTTTGACCATAAGCAGGGGTGCAAATAACTAGAATGCAAGTGTATATTTGACAAAAATTATAAATGCAATAATAATAATAATAAAAATATGAAATACAAAAATAAATAAAATGATGATGGTGCACTCATCATCAAATTCAAACCAATGTATCTCCTGCAACCATTTTTTGGAGAGCAATTTATGGTGGACGAAGTTTTGCCTTGCATCCGCTTGCGGTTACCACTTATGTGAGCCCTAATCATAAAAGCTTGTTGCACTTCCAGGTCAAGCCAGGTCATTCTAAATTTAGGACCATCTTTGCTGGTAGCCATATCCATTTATAGCACTGTTCAGCAGTTCCATTGGCAGGGCTAATACATTGTAGTGTTCTGCCTTCCTATCTTTTACTCTGTCCATATAATCCTGTAGTGTTCAGGGAGGCTAAAGTGTGGTTAAGGGAGTATGTCAGCATGTGTGGCAAATTTCTCTGCATACAAGTGTCAGGTTAACAGATGAATTTTTAGGTATTGTTGATAGGTGAAGGAAAAATAATTCAATGGTTAATTGTTGACGTAAGCACTCAGGTCTCAAAAGACGAATACTAGATATTCTGGTAGTGGGTGGTGCTGTATTTCTATTTCAGGAAAATAATTAAATCTCTAGCTGAAGAAAACATACCTACACGGAGTCTTTTCATCATGTCAGTTAATATTTCGGCTGGTGTTTAAATATAGAGTTTAACAAGGAAAAATACTGGAAACATTGTAGGCACTAAATCTAAGCATGAAAACCCAAAAACTGTCATAGTAAAAATCTGATCTGAAACATTTAAATGCCGATGAATTCCCTTGTCTTCTCTTGCTTAGACTATGTTGTGTCAACAAAGTGCATCATAAATCAAAAATATAGTATAAACAGTCATAGCAAAAGAATGGAAAACAAAAACTTAAACCTGTATTTAAGAAAAACGTTAATATTGCCAACAGTGGAAACCCAACAAATATACTGTATGCCTGAAATACAACAAATTCAGTGGTCACTTTGAGAATAAAGCAGTCTTTCAATAAACATAGTTATATAAATGGCATATATAAATAGTGTGCATTATCTGGGTCAGGATTTAAAATATATTTGTAACATAGTTAATTAAATTGAGGTTTATGCTGTTGCAGAAGTAACAGACATTGAAATAACGCTGGCATCTCAAACTGACACCCACAGACATAGTAAAATGCAACTACTGCTGCAACTGTGAAAATATGGACTCACACAGAATCTTGGCAAGTACATTGTTATTTATAAAATGTTTTTGTTTATACTGTTATGCTGATGAACATGTTTTGAAACTGAGATGTATGGTTTACTTATGTGCATATGGACTGCCGCACGTAAGACTGTTCAGTCCACTTTAAACGACATTATTTCCAGAAGCTAAGCTAAATTTTGAATATCTTCAGTGACTTGTCAAGCATAGAAAATAATTGATAAAAATATTTTCCCCCTCACAACAAATTTTAAATTGTAAAAAACAATTAGTAGAGATGAGACTTTTGTAAAGCACGAGAACTGTGACATACGGCACAATCTGATTTTTAATGGAAATAATTCTTATAATTCTAATAATTATTTAAATTAGATTACAGTTGCATGTGGCATCCTACTACATTCACATGCAATGTCACTGTATATAGTGATTTATTTTTAAACATGCTGCCTTAATTTTAAAACAATAATGGACATTTTATGAGGCCGAAAAAGGTTTACTGTACTTAGTATTAGAGACATTAATACTTATTCAGTCAGGATATACCATTAATAAATGATGTTTATACAATGATGTTAGTTCCAACCAAGGAATTTTGTTTCATTTGATTGAACAAGAGGCGTTCCAGGAGCGCTGATATTTCATGATAACAGCACTGGGATGTTTAACAATAAGTATCCCTCTGCTTCACACATGTTCTAAGAATTGTTAATTACACTAACTGTAATAAACACAATCTCTTCATGCTTATTACTGTCAACTAATAAATGGCATTTGTAAAAATGTTGTATAATTGTTAATTGCACTACATTTTGGTTGCTAGCTCAATGGTACATTTTAATGAACTATGCTGAAAAATGGACATTTTTGTGAAAATAACATTTGAGTAAATATACATATAGTTGTCATCAGAAAATGAGGAGAAGGGAAAAAGCCAGGATACAGCTAACACAACAAGGCTAACAGATGTGATTTAAATAGCTTTCAACATTGCTACTGTTATGTAATGTCTACAGTAAGCTCTTGTGCACAAGCATTTTCATTCTTTGTGTTACTTAGCAATAGTCAATTCACAGTCCAGTTGCGGAGCTATTTGCATTACAAAACGCAATACATTTTCAGTTTCAATTTTACATATGTTGTTTCTGCTGTGTTATATTGAATATATGTCAAGAAGGATTTGTAAATTGTTACATTTAGTTTTTATTTACACTTGTTTTACAAAACGTCCCAACTTTTTCAGAATAGGGGTTGTATTCTAATTGCATGTTTTCAGGAAAGATAAAGGGTAGGAATCCAAAACAGTTGAACTATAATTTGAAAAAAGAGCTATAAAATTACAATGTAAAAAGATTAAAGACAGGTGAATAAGTTATTCATTTACTTTTTAAAGATAGACATGATCTCTCAGAGAGTAAACTTGGTCCTTCTAACCCATAAGTCACAGACACATGGTACTGATGAGGTATTGGTATGACGACCAAGGTATACCATCACATGGTTAAGCTGTGCTGAAATGTCAGCATGTTTTGGCCTAACTACTTCTGTCAGTGATATGCATTCTATTTTACAATGGCAGATGCATTTTTTATAACAATGAACACTGGTTTTGGCATTTTCAGAAAATGTGCAATGGCAGGTAAAACAACACAGCTATGGTCATGAAAACACATAACCACCTAACGTCCTCCCACAAACTCTACATCATTAGTCCTCGGCCAATAAAAGCTAATAACGCTAGGTGGAGGCATGGCAAGACATATACATCAGTCTTCCTTGCAAATCAATAACCTCTCATCAAGAACAGAACAGTCACCATGATGACTATGGAGTTTTTAATTATTCACTGCACCCTATAGCCCCCAGCAATTTCAGAAATTAGATGACTTTTCTGTTTTGCCAACAAAGTAATTATACTTGGGTTACATGGTGACTCAGTAGATTAACATTTCTGGGGTCATAGTTTAAAATTAAACTCTTGGCATCCTGTTTCTGCAGTCTGCACATTTTCCCATGTCTTTACTATGGGTCCCTAGGGTTTTTCTCACTGGCCATATAGTCCAGGTGAAATAGTTTCTCTAAATGTTTCTCATTGTGGCTGGACTCATGACCAAGACTGGTTTTTATGTCCTGTGCTGTCCAGGATATGTCTAGCCACCTAGGACATGTGGTTAGAAAATAAATGAATGCTTAACAAAGATCAATGAGAAAATATGAATGATATCAAGGTAAAAGGTAGAAGGTAAAAAAAATGTAAATCTGAAATCATTTAAAAAAATATTTCAATGCCTACCTACAATAATTTAAGGAAACATTTTGAGGTATGTATTTCTCAGAAAAACACAAACATCACATATTAGTTAGTTACAGCAAAAATGTCAAAAATTATTGCAGTGTTACATAAAGTCAAAGACTTCACTGGTCAGGATTCACTGTTTATTTTATATTGTTCACTGGTAGTGCCATATATTACCTATGGCATTGAAGTATGGGGAAATGTAGATAATACAGTAATCAGACCAATTATTAATTTGTTAATTTGAATGTTTTAAAATTAAGAGATTTAGCAAAGTATAAAATATTGCAATATATGTTTAAAGTAAAAAATAATCAATTGCCACAAAATGTCCAGGAGCTGTTTGAAAGGAGAGAGTAATTACAAATTAAGGGGAGTGTGTTTATTTAAAAAGACGAAAATATGTACAAATGTTAAAAACAGTTTTCAGTTCATGGAGTGAATGTGTGGAATGCTTGTAATGTAAGTATAAAAGAATGTGATAATATATTTAAGTTTAAAAAATTAAAACAGAAATTATATGTAAATATAAAGATATGAATAGTGTTGTTTAGTGTTGCTCTGGTTGCCAAGTAACTGAATCAATGTAATTAAATAAATAATTGAGTAATATATAACTGAGTAAATTAAAATTTAGGCAAAGGGGTACAATAATAAGTATTGGCTTCGACTGCACCCTTTTTTCAGTTTGTTTTCTGTTGTTGATGTTAATGTATGTATTTTATTTGATTTTCTCAAACTGAAATAAATTAACTAACTAACTAAACTCTCAGTAATGTGGTATCACTTTTTTTCCTGCAGAAAAGGATACAAAACATGACCAAATACATGTTTATGCAGATTTGAATAGTTAAATTTTTATATATATAATATAGTATATTGATATCATTAGTTAACTGGTTAACCACTAACAGCTAAATAAAAAATTGTTCAAGTGATGTTATTGGTTAAACATTAATGCATTAAAAAAGAGTAGATACTATAAGCAGTTTTTTCATCACTTTCAACATAAATAATGTTTAAATCATAAACATTTGTTGTAAATTAATTAAATGTGGGCTGTGGCAAAAAATAAAAAATAATTAATTTAAAAATTAAAATAATACAAAACATTTAAACAAAAGTTCTGTATGGGACCATTTTCATCAACATAATTGTGTGGTAAAGTGTAAACTGTGCAATGAGGCATTCAAGTTCAGCAATGTTGATAATCACATTTGCACTAAATCTCTGCAAGATCTGACAGGTAAATGACAGCCAACCCTTCTGTTCACAGCAACCAGCAAAACTACATAAAATGTTAACAGTGAACAGTGACTATTGTGTAAATTACCAATGAGAGTGGATATGAGGTAGCAGACGATCAGGAACACAAATATGACCAAAATGACTTTTTCTCCTGTGAGGAAAAACGTAATCTTGAGCTGGTAAAGTAAAAATTGATTTGAGTGATGTTTAACCTGTTCTGATCACTAAAATGTTGGAAAATAAACAAGTCGCAGTTATCATGACAAGTGAATCTGGTGAGACACTATTTACTATTTGTGCTTAGCTGAGACATCAGTGGCTTCAAATCACTGTCAGTGTGATGGTAAAACCAAACACATACACACATACTGGTATACACAGAAAGTGATAAAAGTAGCATAGGCTTCGTTGCTGCTTCTTGAAAGAGCTAAATAAAAGTGTTATAGTATGTTATAGTAGGAAATAAAGTGTTAAGTCGTTACTGACATTTAATAAACTTTTTTAATACATCATATACATGATTGTAGGCTCATTGGTTGTCTGGATAATCATCAACCAATGGCAATCCCTAAAACAGAATGTCTATTGAAATACCAAATTTCTGTGTTTATTTAAATTAAAGTTCGACATGAACTTTAAAAGTTGAAAATTTGAGATCAAATTTACTATTTAGTTTCTCCTTCAAAATGATGTGGTGTACAGCGAAAATGACAAGGACCAATAACCAAATACTTATGGACCTGACTGTATGAAAATGGAGCCTTTTTTTCACAATCTACCCACTGCCAGTTTGCAAATAATTAAATTTATTTGTCCAGTTAGATTTTTTTGAATCGAGGGCGTTTACATCTACATCATGTGAACATGATAGAATTTACAACAGATTTTATACATGGTTCCCCTGCCTTTTTAAGAGAACAAAAGTAATAGGACGTAATAGGATGATATAATAGAAGTGGTTTCTCATCTGTTCCAGGGCCAGATCTGTGCAATACCCTCATTATTTCAATTACAAGCACACAAAAAAGGTGTACACTTGATTTGAAATGGTACATTTGCAACTGAAATTTCTAATTTGTACAATTACGTGTGGCCAACTAAGAATGTACCAAATGAAGTATTTGGTACATTCTTAGTAAGACTGATCTGGTGATGTCTAGCTGTAACTCTTACATAGTCTATACAAT
Organism: Chitala chitala; assembly: GCA_025773905.1. NCBI lineage: Eukaryota > Metazoa > Chordata > Actinopteri > Osteoglossiformes > Notopteridae > Chitala > Chitala chitala. The sequence continues at coordinate 47,181 of JABJVR010002991.1, read as the reverse complement.
ATTTTTGACAAAATGCTTACATTAAAGCTGAAAGTGTACACCTATATCTTGATTCTTCAAATCCATTGTGGTACTATATAGAGCAAATACAATGCAATTGTGTCCCGGTCCAAATACTTATTGTTATGACTGTAAAAATTTGAAATTATATTATACAACTTGTTAATTTCAAATGCAATGTATAACATTAATTTCAATTAAATTATGCGTGCAGAAATCTGATTATTTATGCATTCCTGACTGATTAGCAAAGATGTTGCATTGTCATCTGATATAATTAATCTTTTGTACCAAGTGAAGCCTCACTTGTTTCATATTATAAGTGTTATATACATTTTTCAGGTTCTATCAGCCACCCTCTTATTTTCTGGCTCTGTGCACTCTGTTGAAAGTCTACTTTTTCCTTGGAATAAAAAAAAATAAATCTGTAAAATAAACAACAAATTCACTGCACGTAAAAGAGAAAAACATTAAATTCTTCTTAGTCCAATAGCATTGCATCAGAAAATGATGGCAACCTTATGCCTAAACATTTGTACAAAACAAAAAACAAGTTAAAATTTTGTCCACACACGCATAACCCGTATTTGAAGCAAACCTAAACTTCCTGAGCTGCTGTGTAAAAACATGATTTGGAAAGCTGGCGCTTTGAGGGGACAAGGTTAAAGGAAGTCAAAGACTGCTAGAGGAAGTTAGCAGAAGGTGGACTTTGAAAAAGAAAACAGCCAAATGTAGTGGCCATTGGACAAAGAGAAGCACTCCTGCCTGACACAAGCAAGCTTCCACACATTCACTTTGAGTTTTACCTTGTTTATGTCACACTGTCTGGTGCCAGCAGTGGCCTTATTCCCTAATCTTTCACCCTACCCTATTTGGTTACTGATTTGGTGTCCTCATGTTTTGTGTTTGATTTGGTTTACAATTTATGTTTAGCCTTGTCTTATGTTTGTTGTCTGATTGTACAGTTCTTTTTGTTTGGATGTTTTTGTTAACCCTTTCTTGTCTTGCGACAAACTTTGTACTGACATCGATGATTAGACTCAGAATCCCTCACAGTTAATTTCATTCAAATCCATCAATCATAGAACTATTGTATTGCTAAAGTGATTCACACATACCAAATTTTAGATTCTGGATGGATTTTAACAAAACATATGTACCTTTAAAGTAATAAATTTTTAACTTTAAGGGCTATGGCAATTATAAACAACAAACTATATATTTCCCATTCACACATGCCAGTGGTAATATGCAGTCTAAGCTATGGTTGGGCAGCATCTAATTTTTGATACCTTTAAACTTTTCCCAGATTATTCCTGTCTGCCTACTGACGATGGGGTGGGGGTGTCATTTGTCATGTTGTTATTACTGCATGTAATTTGTAAATTTTTAAGGTTAATTTCTTATATTAAAAATGCCAAAAACAATAATTTGTAAATGAAATTGTATTATTGTTTTCACACAGTGAAACAACAACAAAACAAATACGCAAACAAACACAACCTTTAAATAAAAGAACAGACTAAAACATCCAGCAGGTGAACAAAATTATTTAATAGTAAATTTTTAAAAATGGCAGAAACAAAAATGTTCAAATTAACGTTCCAGAACCACGATAGCCTATTTGGCAACCTATTGAAGGTTTTTTGCTAGCAATATGAGCATATTAATCTTATCAGCTTTGAGCAGGAGACGTAGTGGGCTTGCAACCTTCCCCACGGTGCACAGTGGTTAGTGAGTGATAAATTCTGAGATATGAAGGTAAATTCAAAGTATTTCCTTCTCTGGCTGTCACCTTCTTCATACAGATTTTGCACACAGCCTGGTCGACATCCTAAGTCATTAGGTTGAAACCTAAAATGCTGCAAAACTGCAGCACTTGCATTGTTTTTGGGGACCAACTCGCTTGTGTTCACCATGTGTTCTCTCTTCTAGTAAGAGGTCACGTGACACGTGTGTCCAATTAGTGAGTTTTTTTTTTTTGACAGGTTCTTTATTTGGTAAATTAGTCTTATATCATTCACAGGAGTTCTGTCATTATTTTTATACCATCTTCAAACACAGGCAGTGGTGCTGCTGGACATCAACACACACTCTTCAAATATTCACTATACACAGATAATTAAACTGATACTGTTGTTATTTTTAAATACCTCGGGATACCATAATAGTGTAATACCACCCAAACCTAGTCTAAGCATTTGAAATAACCAATGAACGTAGAGGATGTTTTAAAAATATATCAACACTGAAAGTCATTTTTTTTAATTTTAGAGAGATCTAGCACTTGTTGATTAAGCTTCAGTTCAAAGGAGGCCAATCTCCAGTCTTTGTCCACAGAAACAACTCTATCAAAAACAAAAGGTTTATGACATACTGATCCTAAGTTGAAGAAACAATGCTAATGTCTGTAATAAACTCATAACGATGTTCAAAAAACTCTGATGTAGAATGTTATCAGAATTAATAATTTCAAGCCCCTCTATATCATGACTTTTGCTATTATGAGTTTAATCAAAACCATTTATTTATCAACACTAAAAAAACACAGTATGTTATTCTGGGTGGTAACCAGTGTTTTCCATACATATAACCAAAAAGAACCAAAATTATAATTAAAACAAATGAAAAATTATAGATCTCAACCTCTCTTGTTCCTGCCTAATATGTCAGCAGAAGACTGTACTCCTGACAAAGGAGTTATTACCACAGTTTCTGGCTGTCATATTCTCTGTTAGCCCTATAAGTGACATGCAGATGTTGTAAAGATAAAAGAAAACACTCATTTGTACAGAGTCCAAAGAGATTCCAATATGAGTCTCTCTTAATAATTTCCTCACTAAAGCCTGTGATTAAAGTGTGTTTGTGTTGCAGTTCTGTCCACCTACACATTTTTCTCAGTTTACAATGAGACGTAAAATCTAAAACATGCAAAACATCAAAACAATTGAAAGTAAATATTATCATATTATATTGGTAAATATAAACAGAACAGGTAAATTAAAATATACAAAATAATTCTCATGATTTATCCTACTGATGCACAGGGACTATGAAAAACTAAGCTTGGCATGTATTATAGAAAGATTTTTATGCATAAAAAAGTTTGTAGTAAGAGTTAATGTTGGTGTATCCGTGATCAAATACATCATTTGCAATTACAGAACTATGTAGCATTTACAATTATTCTTTGGTTTGTCTGTATTAAGATGTAACATACGTCTCTATAAATCATGAAGCAAACTGCGTAAACAGACAGGAATATGCATTGCAAAGGAAGGTTCTGTGTAGAATATGGGATTCATGTTTAAGTTATGAGTTGGCCAACTGCAAGTCCAGTGTGTAGAAGTCCTAAAGAACCAGACGCTTCTGTACTGTCTATCACAATCTATTTGTTTCTATGGGCTCTGTCAAACTGCAATATTGACCCAACTGTACCTCAGTACCTTAGTTAAAACAACATAATTAATACACACGTTTAAAAAAATATGCCTCATTAATTGTCTGTTTAAAAAAGGCCTGTTGTCTGCTTAAAAGAGGTATCTGTAACAGTGATGATCCACTGATGTGAGTGGCCAGCAGTGCAAATGGAAAAGTTTAACCAGTCAGCGGACCACAAACCAGGAGCATAATCACTTAAAGAGATTGCAGTGCAATCAATTAATGATCTAATTGAGCTGCTGTGAAGGCTTATAACAGATTCCCTCAAAGCAATTGATTTTCTGTGGGTGGTGGTAAACAAATCCACTTGTGCTTCTGGGTATTTAAGTTTGTCTTCTAATGAACCTTTACTATATAATATATCTGTAGTATGTACACTTTGTTGGTATGTTACTTTCACCTGATAAACATCCAAAAGAAGACAATTCTTCTAGACTGCTGCAAAATGACAACACACAACAAAGTACAAATACTAAACAAAAATTACTCAATTATACAATACAATACAAAAATACAATCAATAACAAGTTTAACAGCTCAGACAGGTGGCTGCCTTTGGACTTAATTATTACGTTTTCAGTTGCTCTCCCATGTGAAAATTTGCTGTATTGGATCGCTAACCATCTGCATGATGCATCTTGTATGCATCTAATGAAAGCATAGTAACATAAGTTTTATTGCAGTGTATTAAAAAAAAGAAAAAAATATATATATACATTATATAAAATGTTATAGTTTTAAAATTCATAAAAATCTCAACATTTTGTTTTCATTGCACATAATCATAATATATAAAGTCAACATGGGAAGTGTATGCTTTTCTTCAACCAAGATGTTGCTGTTTAGATAAAAGTATTCACTATTTGCAAAGATATCCAGGCTTTTTGAACCAACATTTATTTTATAATACTACATCAGGTCTGAAGCCAAGCTGACAGTGTTCTCCTTGTCTTGAACTTCTCAAGTGATTTGCAAGCATGTCAGGTGAGCAAGAGCAAGTCAGCAGTGACAGGTGTACTGTAAGAGCAGGTCATCAGTGACAGGTGTACTCTAGGAGCAGGTCAGCAGTGACAGGTGTACTCTAGGAGCAGGTCAGCAGTGACAGGTGTAC